>APFE030433688.1:80828-151959 GCA_000404065.3 Pinus taeda | reverse complement strand
AAACAAATATTATAATATAAATTCCAAATATTACGGTACTTAATTATTAATCACTCAATATAATATATTACTGCTATCAAATATATACTTATAACTTTAAATAACATACACCTATAACTTTAAATAACATGAAATTAATTTATTTCAATAAAAACAAATATTAGAGAATTCCAAATATTACTGCACTTCTTTATAAGACTGTTGTTTGAGAGGGTAGTAATGACGTTTTTGCAAAAAAGTGAACAGTAAAAAATAAGTTTTAGAACTTTGAAAGCCCATCACAAAAAACGGCTTTTAAAAATTTTTAAACGTGAAATACGGTCAAAATGCCTTGTGACGGGCATTTTGCCCATCAAATTTCAACCCTGCACAATATCCTAAAGGACAAAGGTTAACCATGGAATTTATTTTGGGTTGTAACTTTTTCCGTGTGTAAAATAAAAAGTAAAAATACAAATGTTATAAATTGGAATTGATAAAAATAATGTCGATGTTGATGGTAACAAAAAATTTCTTTGTTTCCCATATATGTATGGCAAGGACTACCAAAAATACAAAAGATCCTATTACACTTTTGCAGACAACCAATCTCAATTTCCTACAGAGTCTATGTTCACCCATTTCGACTAAATAATAATAAAACAATCTTTTATTAAATACTCTCACTTTTATTAAAATAATATTTTAGCTTTTTAAAACATTATGATTATGGTGAATGATGGTTAACGTAAAAAAAAATTATTTCTAAATAGCCAGGGGCATAGAGCATTTAAATGGCCGTCAAATCCAAATACAAAATTTGAGTTAGTTTAATGAGTATAAAATATGAGAAGAAATGCATAATTATATTGATATATATTTTCTTTGCTAGTTTGAGGTGCGAAAACACTGATGACCGAATCTAATCAAAATTCTTGGATTTCACCTATTGTGACGTGTTTCCCTTTTCATCTGGCTATTTGTGAAAATACACTTCTTCACACCTGCTTCATCCCGCCATACTCCTCTCTCTTCTTCATTTACGTCTCATCCACATGCAGAAATTTTATGGAACACCATCCCAACATGCTTCCTTCTAACCAAAGTCCCAGTCAGAAATTTTATGGAACCATCCCAACATGCGTCCTTCTTCTAACAAAAGTCTCGGCCACCTGCAAAATACATGTGTCCTTTTAATCAAAGTCTCAGGCCACGTGCAGAAACTCTATCACATGCCATCCCGGCATGGAGAGTAAGAAGCTCTTAAAGACGATTACTTTTGAGCAAAGTCTCAGCCACCTACTCAAACTCTATCACATGTCATCCCACCATGGAGGGAAAGAAGCTCTTAAAGTGTAATTGTCTGCAACTGGCAAATAGTTTATGACCAGCCAGTTGATAGGAACAAGACTGAAGATAATGATTTCTTGCAACTTGCAAATAATTTATGACCCAACCAGCTGATAAGAAGACCAATGGAAGACCAATGTTAAGGTCGACAGATCAATCTAGCCCATTTGCCATATGTTAAGGTCGACAGATCAATCTAGCCCATTTGCCATACCTTCAGCATTGAATTGCACTGTCCGCCATACTGCCCACACAACATTGAATTGAAATTGAATTGGACTTATTTATGGGTGTTCATAGGCCATCCTATGCTCACAACCTGTCACTTCATTCAGCTGCCAATATATTGTCATGGGTGTCTTCTTCCCTGGTTCTGTTTGAACAGGAAAATTTTATAGTGTTGGAGTTCAAATTTCATAGCATAGGCTGGACAGCTTGCTTTCTTAAAACACAAAGTACTTTTTTTAGCATGACATATATTCTTGTAAACATGGAACGCGGGATTCACCAGTGAAAATGTTTTGCTTCTAATTTCAATTCTAATTTCAATTCTTTTATTGGATAGTTTTAATTCTTATATTTGATATAGCATTTCCCGACAACTTGTGTTTTTTCTCTGAAAACCTAAAATCTCAGCATATCCTCAATAGTCTTCTTGCCCTTCTCAATTTTCTCATCTGCGTGAGGCAGTTTTTTATTGAAATTCAATTGTTTATCCAAGGCATAGAACAAATTCTCTTCTGCATTTGTATGCAACACCTCAAAAAGCAGTTCATCATCACTATCATCTTGAGAATTGCAATAATTCCACATCCTAGTGGGTGAAACAAAGTAGTTTGCTTGATATAACAATAGAAGTTGGTGTTTGGAATGAACGCACACCACACCAAATTTTTCACTCGTGGCCTGGTTACGTGCGTAGAGAAATGGAAATGTTGGGATTTAAAATTTGATAATAGCAGTTTGTACTGGGGCGTTTACTGTTGGTTGTTCTCATAAGATCCAAATAGTAGGTTATAACCCTTGTTCCCTTGAATTATCAGAAGTTAAATGACTTGATTCAAATTGTTAGTTTCAGAGAAGGCAGATAAGTTTTCCGTAAAAAAGGAGCAGAGCAGAGCGCAAGATTCTTGATAGATCATGGATAGTATTTAATCGTTGGAATAAGGAAAGAGGGTCTATGCTGCTGATAGATCTGGATAGTATTCAATCGTTGGAATAAGGAAAGGGAGCCTATGTTGTTTATAGATCATGGAAAATTAGACATCAAATGTTATCCATGATCTATCAGCAGCATAGGCCCTCTTTCCTTATTCCAACGATTAAATACTATCCATGATCTATCAGGAACGTTGCACTCTGCTCTACTCCCCTTTCACAGAAAACTTGTCTGCCTTCTCTGAAACTAACAATTTGAATAAAGTCATTTAACTTCTGATAATTCAAGGGAACCATGGTTATAACCTCCTATTTGGATCTTAGCTGGAATTAGAGGAACTGATATAGGCAACGAGAATTTGAAAATAATGACCCTCAATTAATGATGTCATAAGATATTGGTCATGCAAGTTGATCCTAACTGTTTTTTTTTGGTGACACATTGTAATTTTTGGTACCGTTTTGTTGGAAAACAATTTAACGTAATGTCTGTTTTTTATCTTTGAAACTATTTGTTCCAGAGATTAAATAAAGTGATTTTGAGCTTGTGGTATTCTTTTCTCCCTATTTGATTAGTTTTCTTTACTTGATATTTCCCTATCCTGACATTCAGGCAAACTTGGCCTTTATGATTTAATTCCTCTGTTGTCATGCCTTACAAAGATTTAATGCAGTACACGGTATTATGTTTAGATAGACATTGCAGGAAACATGGACTTGATGACAATTGTGTGGAAATAAACTTGTCCTTTGTGATTTAATTTCCTCTTTTGTCATGTCTTACACAGATTTTATGCGATACAAGTTATTGTGTTTAGATATACATTGTTTTCAACATTGCAGGAAACATGGGCTTGATGACAATTGTGTGGAAACTTATGAACAATGGGTGGCTGTGATCTGAAATCCAACAGGAGAGTCAAAATATACCATTGTCACTCATTATGGTTTCTGGTTCAATAGTTCTAACACTCCTGTTACATGTGTGCAAGCTTTAATTCTAGTGGAATAAGTATTCAATATTGTCAAATACAGAAATCATAAAATCACGCAATCACACTACATGAAAAGAGGATTATACTGGAGAAATTCCATAGAGAATAACACTTCAGGCATGTATTATAAAATCTGCAAATATAATATTAATCTTCAAACCTTAAAATGTTTGAGCTTTACTCTAGTAGGAATTACTGGCCTACAAAATTTTGTTATACAGTTTGGCAATTTTGTGCTTACAACTGAACTTCACTTTTTCTATGGAATTAGACTTGACATTTCTTCATAAAGTTTTTAAATTGCTAAAGTCACAGATATGGAACCTTCCTATGCATTTTCAATAACCAGATCTCCTATGCTAAATCTCACTTACAGAGTCCTTGTTTGTGGCTGTTCTTCGCTCCACTAATCTTTGGCTCTGCCTATGCTGTCTTATGGACAACTTGCCTGGATTACGACTATCCAATATTGATCTTCAACCAACAATGTTCACACCCAATAAAATTCAGCATGTCACTCCCAATTTTCTACAGTTTGGGCTTGCTCTACTAATTTTTGTTAGGCTAGTCTTCACTTCCTTCCCTCAATTCTTAATGTGCTTCCTATTCTGATTTTTGGATTTCTATGGAAACTGGGTTCAAAAGTTTCTTTACACCATAGATTTGAATGAATCAACTAAAGTGGATATCTTGCTCTCCATGGTTTACCAGAATGAATTTCTTTTTTTAAGGCTCCACAAACTAAACCGGTCTATTGTGTCAATGTTGAAAGGAGATGAAAATTCATTTTTTTTAAGAAATATCCTTGCTTTTGTCATTCTGTATATTGTAATTTTACTATTACTTCTATTTTATAAATAATAATGTATTCTCATTCTCAAACCTAACCCTATGTTCTATTTTCAACTAGTGCTCCATACTAATGAGACATGTTTTAAACCATGGATACATGTATTTGTTTCTTGTCGCCTTGCTGTGCAAATGGAGTTACCTCCTTTACTCATGCTTGATACTTTTTGTTATTTCACATTCTCTCCTCAGATTTTAGTGATTCAAAAACATTTTCCTTTTCGGTGATGGTTGCTACAACCAACATTAAATACAATGCACCTTTATTACTTTCTTATTCTATATTGCAAATAATTTTAATTGAGGTTGATATGCTCAACTCTGGAGCAGAACTCATTCCAGTACTTGTTGAGTAGAACATGATTAGCTGGATTGACAGCCTAAAAGGGCTTTCCCCTTTTTGATTTCAATTTATTTAGAAAGGATTACCATATTGCTTGAAATTCTCCAATTCAGAGAACTTCTAACACTGTGGTTCAGGATATGATAGGGATTGAAGACATCTATTGGATAGAGACCAAATGTTATCTTAGTCATTATCTTTATCTTTAAACATTTTCTGTCTACCAAGATTTTTTTTAAGGGTTCTTATACATCTTGACGAAGGGTTTTCCAGAAGTTTCTTTACACACTAGATTTGAATGAATCAACTCAAAGTGGAGCTCTTTCTCTCTATGGTTTACCAAAATGAAAAAACATTTTTATGCCACTTTTACAAAATGCCACACTGACAATTTTTATTAGGATGTTCAATCAAGGCAATCTTCTTACCATTTGTTTCTTATATAACAAATTCAATATTCTGAAGTTGAAGTGACCATATTTTAAGGCTCCACAAACTAAACCAGCCTATTGTGTCAATGTTGAAAGGAGATGAAAAATCATTTTTCAAGAAATATCCTTGCTTTTGTCATTTTTATAATGTGTAATTTGATTCTTACTTTTATTTTATAAATAATAATGTATTCTTATTTTAAAACTTAACCCTATGTTCTATTTTCAACTAATTCTCCATACTAATGAGGTATGTTTTAAACCATGGATACATGGATTTGTTTCTTATTGCCTTGCTGGTGCAAATGGAGATAACTCCTTTATTCATGCTTGATACTTTGTTGTTATTTCACATTGTCACTTTAGATTTTAGAAATTCAAAAACATTTTTCTTTTTAGTGATAGTTGCTACAACCAACATTAAGTACCACACACCATTATTATTTTCCTATGCTATATTGAAAATAATTTTGATTCTATTCAATTTTAGTTTCAAATCTTTCTTTAATGAAATTTGCATGTTGTTTATCCATATCATTTTTTTTCTACATTTATATGCATAGTGTTCAAACCTTCTACAATAATGACATTGGACATTGCATTTGCCATACCTCTAAGAAAAACTCCCAAGTGAATTGCCAGTATGTCTTCCTCTTCCATGTGATTCTAAAAGGCTAATTTGTCTTCCTTCATGGTTGGTGTTGAATCTTCACTTTCACTACATTTAGCCACACCTCTACTGCTCAGTGATATGCCTTTACTTCTAACTGAAACTTGAGATCTAAAGGCTTGCTTAAAAGAAGTAGCAATGGATCCGTTCAACCTTTGTTCATGGATTTGCAAGGAACCCACAAGGTCATCAAGAGAGATTTGAGTTATCCTTTGATAGTTCAACCTTTGTTCATGGATTTGCAAGGAACCCACAAGTTCATCAAGAGATATTTGAGTTATCCATTGATTCCTTGGTTGTTGTGGAAGGAAGACTACTTCCCAAGGCTTTCTCTATAATTCATTGAAGTTAAGCATTGTCTACGTTGGTTTTAATTTCATTAACCAAGTTTATAGTGCGTCTTTCATTTGTAAATTTTCCTTATTTTTTCTTATAGACTGCAACTTGACAAGTTTTACTTACTACTGCCTCGATATACATTTTTCAAACCCTCTAAAGCTTGTTAGCATTTTTCAAATGTCCATTGTTATCCTTGGGAACCATCATTTTCCTAATTAAAAAGCCTTCTTGTCGTTCTCAACACATCTTTCTCCACTTGAGTGACTATGTTGAATGCGGCCTGATTTGAGAGATCAAGAAACCAGTTTCAACAAGGTCCTCTAATAATTTTAGAGCAAACATTAGTGTTCATTTTGATAATCTAAACATTATACTTTTTGCCAACAAAATTTGTGCCAACCACTACTTCTTGCCAACAAAATTTGATGCTTTTTGGCACAAATTTCTCTTGCCAACCATCAGAAAACCACAAGAAAGAAAACGAAAAGACGACAATCGTGATCTGATATCATCATCATGCTCCATGACACTAACTTCTCGAACACAAAGACTAGATTTCCATGGTGCTTCCTCCACAATTTTAGTTCAACATTTAAAACAAGTAATCCTCATTGTGGTTTTGAATATTGTTGTTCCTTTTGTAGTTCATACCAAGTCATGCATTCTCTGCTCAACCTCTCTGACATCTGCAACAATTGGCCTAAAATTGACAATACTTAAAAAAATTGATGTTTCCTGATATGGTCGTGCATTGCAAGTTAAAGTTAGGAGCCAAAATATACATCCTCGATTTCCATCAAAGTTGGCATCATATTTTGGAATTTGGATTATGTGTTCATAAATGTAACTGATAGGAATTTTTTGATGCATCCTTACATATGTTGGTAAATGCAATTTATAAACTCACTCATTGATCACTCTACTATTTAAAAAGGTCCTCAAATCTTGATGTTAGCTTGACAGTTAGCACATTTTATTGGACAAGGAATCCTTTTGTTTCCCTTTGCATAAAGTTGAGGCCTCTTTATATTGTTCCTTTATAATTTCCTAGCTTTCCATTCCTCTGTAGGTTCAACTTTGTGAAGGCAACATCATCAATGTTGTGTTGCGTCCATACCTAAGATAGTTGATTTAAGCATCCATTAAAATTTAAAAATAACTTATTTCAATGGGGAACTTATTAGTTTATTTGGTATATTGGGGATACCTTTTGAATAAAAGAAGTAGCTTCAAATCATAAGAAGAGCTAATGACTCAAAGAATATGACTTACAAGTTACAATGTAGTATGAATTGCAACTACATATTTTTCGCAGCGCACACAATTTGTAATTTATTCTAGAGTAAGTTTCTTTATACTCTTGGTGTTATGGATTCTTCAGATAGAAAAGATGGCACACAAAATCATGAGTTAACACACATATGAGGAGGCCCTGCTCTCTCTTCAACGCCCATAGAGGCAAACAGATTGTGTTTTATGTTTTTCCCTCCCTCTCCCATCATGCAGTTTTGTTTGATCCTTTTGGATAGCATACTTCGGATAATGACGCAAAGGCAAACCAATGAATTTTAACTTTTTATGTTCAACAGTCCCTCTACCATCATATAGTTTTGTTTTATTTTTTTGGAAATCACGATTCTAAGAGAGCTTGGGGTCACTAGAACCACTATAGGAAGTTATTTAGTAGTCATAGTAACTACAATATATTTATCTTTATGCATTACATGTAAAAGAATGCATATTATGAATTTTTTGATCATTATTGATACCCAAAAAAAAAATCGCATTGTGATTAAGTTGTTAGGAGAGAAGTCAAGATCCATAGAATTCTCTCATTTCTCAATTGAAATTAATAGTGACATCGGTGATTCTAATGGTTGATTTCCCTTTTCCTTTTTAACTTGCAAGGTCAACATTACTAGTGGCCTTTTGCATGTTCTTCCAGAAGTCATTTAATATAAGTAATCATATGTTTTCCCCTTCTAGTATAACACCAAAAAGACTATCATGTCATTCAAATAGCGTGTTTAACCTTGGATTAGACACATATCAAGTTATCAAGGATATTGCCCTTCTGCCTATTTTTTCCATACTGAAGGGGGCTTTTTACACTTTGTCACATTGTTCATTTGATTTCTTCACAAAGTATATTGTATATTGTTTTTCTTTACAACATTGTAAATGAGTTTGAGTTAAAATTATTTGTACAACATTCTCCATAAATATTTTCCTATCTTGCCTTTTTTTAATTCCTTCTTTAGTGATTATTGCGTTCACAACTACTTGATATGCATCATTGTAGATGGTAAATAACTTATTTCTTTGGACTCAACAAGTGAGAGTGGGCACTGTGATGAAAACCTCAATGATAGTAGCCATTTTTACCTAATAGGTCCAACACACCTTACCTGCATCTATATTAAAACCCTTAAAAAAATAATTGATCCAGGGATATGATAACCTAACAAACATGGGAGTCACAACTGTTGTTTCAATTATTTCCCATTACAAAACATATTGCATAGTATTCTGACATGCATTGCATAGCTAATATTTGCCACATTCTAGACATTGAACAAGTGAGTACATATTTTCTTGGAGAATCAGTGCCACATGGATGCTACTTTGGATAGTGGATGTATGCCTCATGGTATTTTACAAAGTCTGCAATTAGAAAATCAGTGCCACATGGCTGCTACTTTGCAAATGATTCATGGTATTTTACGAAGTTTCCAATTAGAGGCATTTCTTGGCCAAACTGGTTTAGTCATTTTTCTTGTCATATTTAAATACCACTTACCTAACATAGATTCATTTTGACCTGGCAGGATATATTGTGTAATTCCCTGTCGAGAGGTACAAATATTTGGTTTTCGCTCTTTATTGCATTGTTTTTTTACATGTTGAGAGGTATGCATGTACACTTTTCCTATCCTTAGGATATTAGTTTAACATTTCTTTTCCCCTATTGTGGAAGTTTTCCCTGTATGGTTGTTATCTATTATTATGTTACACTCTTTATGTTTTTTATCTAACTGATGTTACATGTCTGAAAACACACTTTATTCCCTTATTTCTACACTTTATTTTCCTTCTCACAATTTTTTTATAGAATGCCACACGCTCTTTTATTTTTAATATAGTCATAAATTTTCTCTGGAATAAAAGAGCCTAGCCTATATTTTTTGGTTTAATACTATTAATTGATTGCATCCAGAGATCCAGTTCATCAGAAAAGTTGCAAGGTCGTTTGAATAGGGTGCAAAATTGTAATTGACATAAATGCAGAAAGACAATTTGCTTTACACACAACTACCATAATCAAAAAATGCTTCCTACTTTGCCTTGCTACTACCAAACCTCTTTTTTTAAACAAGGACTCAATGTCTGCTAGGTATATCATTCAAATTTCCTACCCCTTCCTCTCTTCCTTTCAAAACTGTCCTTCACTCAACAAAAAACAAATTCATGTTGGGTGTTGTTTTCTTCTTGCTTTGTTTTCTTACCCATGAAATATTTAACTTAGCCACATGAAAATTGCACAAATCATAAGGAAAATAGTCTAGCCATCTATTCGTTTCTTGTATCACACTTGTTCTTGCCCATTCCCCCCCACCCCATTTTTTTAATCTTTCACACTTTTTCCTTAAATTTCTATTGTTGCTTCATCTCTTTTAAGATAATCTCTTTAACCTTTTCCTTTCTTTTTACTACACAATTGGTTCATCACTTTCGTACACTTACAATTGATATTCTCTTGTAGCACCTTTCTTTCAAAAACAAAGTCGTATCACCATGGAGCCAACCTTGACTAGCAATGCACTTTCATTGTTGTTTGTTGGCTCTACCAAGATGCAATCAATCCTCCAGATTGTTGTTATCGAAGAAATCCAACCTGCTAGGACGTCAACCCCTTGCCACCATGTCTCTTTTTGTGATGGTGTTCACAGTCATGCGGTCTTGCTTCCTTCTTCACATGATGTCCTTGCAAAAAATAAATACTTGCAAATAGGCTCGATTGTGCTCCTTAAAACATGAGTATGCACATATGCACATATACTATGTATTTTGCGCACTAGGGATCCTTCCCATCCTCCCTGTGCTTCCTCTCCTTTTATGTCCACTTTACAATCTATTTGATTTTATAGTGTTTTACTTCTCCTTTACGTTCACATATCATATATTTTGCAAGTCACTTTGTGTTCTCGAACTTGAAATACCCCACTGTGTATCAATTCTGGTCAACGATCCAACCCCTCTTATGCTCTTTGTTGAACAAGTGCTCCATGCGACCTCGTCCTCATCTTATGGCTCTTCCTTTTCATCAACCCCCCAGTGACAACCAATCTACAGGCTTCACAAATTTTCCGTTCCATCTGCAACAACTCTCCCTTTTAAGGAACTTACTCCAACCAGTAAATTTTGGTCCATATAAGGTAGAGTGCTCACAAAAACACCCCTTTGTGCATACACCAATACACGTAACTTTGGGAAATATTTTGTGTTTTACCTCATTGACTTTGATGATGATGAAATCCATGTATCCACATTAATTGACTTGGCAGACTTGCTCCATGCTCTCATTCAACTTGGCCAAGTCTACACAGTTTCAAATGGCACCATAAAGGTCCTGAACCCTAAGTACAACCATCTTAAATTCCCATTTGAAATCCTCATCTTCTCCACATCAACTATATTTCATCTTATAGATGATGAGTAAGCAATACCTTCCCATACCTTTCGTTTTGTGCCAATAAGTTCACTCAAAATTGTGGTTCTTGACTCATTTATTGATGTTATTGGTGTTGTTAGATCGACCTCTCCTACCTCTATTGTGCATAGATGTGATGGCTCTGAAACTCCCAAAAACACTATGTCCTTGCGCGAAATGTTTGGTAGCAACATCGATGTCACCTTGTCTGGAGAACACTGACATGGTGAAGGCTGAGAAGTCTCCAATCTCTACATGGAAAGTGTCATCCCAGTGCTTGCAATCAGAGGGGGTCAGCTTGTCGAGTTCAATGGGTGGACTATCAGAACTATCCCAACAACTTTCCTTCTTATAGATCTGGATATCGTAGAAACACGGAAACTCAAACAATGATTTCAACAAGAAGGCATCAAATCTTCCTTGCCATCACTTAGCCATAAATACATAGGCACGACCAACAAGCCATGTAAGAAAAAACAATTGCTAACATTGTTGCAATTCCCCCCAGGAAAAAGTCTTAGTGGGTTTCCCTCCATGCTACTACTACAACAATTAACATGCACAACTTCTACTTCCTCGCATGCCCACTTACTGTTGATGGGATGTAATGCATGAAAAAGGTTTTCAATAAAGACAACAACACATTCCATTGTTAAAAATGTGAAGGCTCCTTCCTCAAATGTGACTACTGCTATGTGCTTCGGCTTGAATTACATGACCATACTGGCCACCTCGAAAATGTGGTTTCTTTCTATGATGCTACACATGGGATGTTGGTCATATCTACAAAGGACCTTTTCCTTCTCTCAAGTGAGCCAGAAGTTGTCAGAGACATATCCAATAAGATCATGATACTTTAATTCCTCTTCACACTAGTTGTTAAAACAGACACTTTCAATGACATTGAACACCTCCACCCAACCCTCATGCACTCTGAAGAGATCCCTTACGCCTTTGCATCCACTCTCCTCCTGTAAGAGCTTCAACACACTCCCCCCCCCCCCGAAAAAAAGTTACTTACCCTTCACCTATAACCATGCCTTTCTCCCCTCTCCCTCGATATTCCCCATCTCTTTCTCTATACACCCTTTCTCTTTAACACTTTTATTCTCATATCCCCCACGTGCACCCCTCTCCATTGATGCCCATCCTTCACCTTGTAAACACTTTCCATATTATGCCCCTCCCTTTCTCTATTTCCAACTCCTTTCCTAACCTTCACTATCATTAATCCCCACTTACCCTTTTCCACCTTGTCGAACCCTCTTGTCTGCAATTCTATCCCTACTTTTTTTCTAAACCTCATCTTCGACAATCCTTCCTACTTTTGTAATGCTTTCTTGTAGTTATGTGTGCCCTCTCTCAATTGTAACGGTTGTAATGAAAAAAGGGAAACCACTCATTTTTTTTCCTTCTATGCATAAGTGGCCATTTGCTCACTTGTAATGTGCCTTCTATATATATGGCCATTCGCTCACTTGCTTTTCGTGATCCTTGTTCATTGTTTAAGCTTCTTTGCAACACACACACATTATTTGAATGCATATAAGAATATGATATGCTCTATATGAAAAAAAATACACACCTAATGCTTCTAATTATGGTCAAATGCACAAATGGGCTTCCTTTAGTCTAGGCCAAATATGCATCATGTGGTTACATCTACAATTACTAATAATCATTTGAACATCCCAGAATGGAATTTTTTACTTCGAACAAGTGCAACAACCAAACAAAAAACAAATATCATTCGCTCACATCTTCATATTGCACTTGTGATTCATATTCATCACGTTACGTTATGAATGTGCTTTCCCTAAAAACAAAAGGCGCACCATATATTATGCTACTATGCTTTGTAATGCAAAAAAAACTAATAAAGAAAACAAAAAAAACAAAAACAAAAAAACAAACACAACTTTAAACAAACAAACAAACAAAAGTCCTTCTTATGCATGCTTTACTTTCCTTTACTCCTACTTCACTTACACCTCTAATGTTGAGTCAACTTCTCTTGTTTGAAAAACTATGCAAACCACCCTAGAGAATAGTGTGCAGAAGTAACAATGATGATGCCACTACACACTTAACAAGGATAGAATAAATGCACATCGTCATCTTCTCAACAACAATCATCAATTCAACCTTCCCTCTTAAACCAACCCAAAATGAACTCTTTTTCCTTCCCAGATTTGTCTCCCTCCCCTACCATCCAACCAAAGTATTCTGATTTCCCTTCCATGTCCACTCGCTTCCCAATCAATTCCAACCTATTCCCTTTTGTCACCTCCCACTTAATCATCCCCCCATGTGGCTTCCCTTTCAACTTCTCGGAAATTCCACAAAAACCATCTCCATCATGCACATCGTCACTTTCGTGAAAGAATTGATGCACTTAACCCCATACAAGTCTGCTCCACTTGTCATGAAGCTTACCCATCCATGAAAACAAAAGAAAATATGGCAATGTTATTTGTTCTTGTTGTGCCTCTAAGCAAACTCTCCATCGCTTCTCCTCCTCAAACAACATGGACCTAGGAAACCCACCCCATGTCCTCTCTTGCCTAACTCAAGTTAAATAGATTCTCATTGCCCATGTCAACCCCACTCTTCAAATGAAACATGCGCGTGGAGGGAAATTCAAATATTCCAGCCATACTATTAGCTTTCCTCAAGATATAACTAGTATTGTCACCTCCCTTCCCCACATTCTCTCATAAATAGACATCCTTGTTGTAAATAAAACCAGCAATGATGCATATCCTATGAATTATTTGTGAGCAAATCATGTGTTCTCACGACTTTGCAGTTCAAGTACGAAAATGACCCATACCACAAAGATGTTCAAGTTAACCTACTTTCAGTTTCCTCTTTGCCTGTTGCCCCTTCAAACATTTCTGGTATGTTACATCATCTCTCACCTACCTCCCTTTGATCCCAAGAATCCCTCTCTGAAAATCTTGATCATGAACGTCTCCACCCAAACCTGTCTGGCCTTCAACCATCCTCCTTTGTTACAACTCTACCAAATTCTCATACGGAAATTGATGAAATACTTGCCTACATAGAATCCTCTAATTCCACACCCACCCATTCACCTCAATGGCCCAACATTGGAGTTTCTCCAGTCAACGAATATAAGATAGAGGGCCTCTTCTCCATGACTTTCCCCACCCTCTTCCCCATCGGAACTTCCATGATTAACCAACCGAGATTTTCAAAAGTTGATATGCAAGAATACTTCCATGACAATCACTTTGCCCAACATCTTAGGTTTCACTATTACCTATACAAACTTATCATGTGAGATTGTAGCCAGGAAATTTCTTTTGTCTTCATTTAAAGGGACCTTGTGAATACCTTACTAGCAACTGTAGTAGACCTTCTCCTCCACCTTCAACCACTTCCACCTTCGACAATTTTAGACCAGATTATATGCTTCGGCTTGTCCCAATGCGAGAGCTATTCCTTTTGGACACGGGCTAGAGGGGAGCTCAACGACATGATCATTCAACAAGGTAATCCTACCTTATTCTTCATGCTAAGTGCAACTGTTACCAAATGGCATGACTTTCATATGGCCATGCCCTCTAATCCTCCATCAAATGTACATGATCAAACTCGATGGAGAATCCAAAACAATGTTGCAAACCTACATCATGCATCTCAATACATCCATTACATATTCACAATACTCTTAAAAGAGGTTCTACTAAAAGGATTCCTTGTAAAGGATTTCTAGTGCAGGTATGACTCTACCATTTCTTTCCCTTCTCTATTTTTTTTACTTTTCCTTTTCATGTATCCCTCTTAATTTTTTCTCATCTTCATTACTACAGTATGAATGACACCATAGAGGCTCTGCACATGTACATGGGTTCCTATGGTTTGAAAACAAACATTATATGGATGCCCTCGACTGGGATAGCATTGTAGATGATCATGTGGCCAAAGAAATTTTCGATACCTACATCATTGCTTGGAACCCTCGACCTCTCCAAAACAAGACTCCAGAATGCATCACTCATTTATACGCGATCCTTGCCTCCTTGCGAAAAATGAAATATTTGCGTCAAATGAACTCCAAGACTATGAGGAACTTGTGAACTACGTCCAAAGGCACACAAATTGTCATTCCTCTACATACCTTCATAGTATTAATTCCTCTACTACTTGCCGTTATGGAGCCCCTTGGGAATTGTGTGAGACCTCTTCTCTACACATTGATGCTTTTGGTTGAACAACATATAGTCCTGCTAGAAATGATGACAAGCTAAATGTGCACAACTCTCATATACTTGCAATTTGGAGGGCCAATATTGACTTCCAACCGGTTTCGTCGCGCCATGTTGTATTGAACTACATTGCAAAGTATGCATCGAAAGTAGAGGCAAAGTCCAAAAGTTACCACCAAATGCTCACACGACTTTCACAAAGTTCCCCCCTTGATGCACCTACTGTGTTTGTCATCTACAAACTCCTTAACGAACTTGTTACTGATAGAGACATTGGTGCATAAGAAACATGCCATATGCTCCAAAAACTCCCACTAACCCAATGCAGACATTCGTTTGTCTCCCTTAATGTTAAAAAACAAAATTCAGACATGTTTCAAACAACATGGACGACCATCTTCCAACAACGCCCTCCATCACCTCATACATGCAAAGACCTCATGCACTAGAGCCATTGTCTCTTATTCAAGTCGCATGGCCCTGGTCATTCTCCTCCCAACGGAAAACCCCTCTCTGACTCTGATGATCCCTCTCCTGATGAAATACACCCCGCCACCATAGACATGGAAGAATGGAAATTCCTCTCTCAACTCCACCTAGGTAACAACATCCTCCTTGATGAGCTTGACATGCTTGGCCATTGTGAGTTCGATGCAACCATAATTGGGGCCACTCTCTTATCCCTTCGCACTTGCAAGAAATGACCATTAGCTTCATAGAATTCAACCACTCTTCCACAACACTCCAACAAATTCCCTCTCCAAATCCACATTCCCTTTCCTCCTTGTCCCCAAGCCAACACATGGAATTCATTATCATTTTCTCTCACTTCTTCAACAATGGCTCCACCACACCATTAAGGATGCTCAACCAAAGCACTACTGGTACTAGCAAGTATTTCATAATTGATTGCCTCAAAAATTCCTTCCTAACCAACTCTACCAATGGAAAAAACCCACTACTCTCGCTTGCTCCAACCGGTGTTTTGGCATTCCACCTAAATTACCTAACCACACACTCTAGCCTTCGCATCATTGTCTCCTCTATGCAACCTTTGGAAGGTCAATCCCTACTAAATCTTCAAGAACAACTTCGTCATGTCAAATACATTCCCATTGATGAAATGCACTTCATCAGTCCTAAAATGCTTGCTCAAATTGATGAACGTTTATGAGAGGCCTTCCCATCCAATAGAAACACTCCATTTAGTGGCCTATCTATAATCCTTGTGGGTGACCTCGGACAATTGCCACCTGTTAAAGATACACCAATGTATGTAGGCATGTCTCGTGGCAATGCTTTTTGGTGGAGCTTTTATGCTGTTATCACGCTTTCCACAATAGTCTACCAACAAGGTAGAAGTCCTGAGAAAATTTCATTTCACCAACTCCTCTCCAATATTCGCAATGCAACCCCCACATTGGATGATTGGAAAATTCTAATGGTGCGTTCAAAATCCAATCTTCTAGAAGATGAGCTGGAAACATTTGCCAATTCGATGCACCTCTATGCAATTAATGAATCTGTTGTGCTACACAATAAAACCATGATCAAGAAATTAAATCTGTCGATTGCACACTACTATGCCAAGCAAAAGAAACAAATTCCCTCCTCTAATCAAGAAGATGAACAACTTGCTGCGAAAGTGCTTCTCTGCGTAGGTCAACATGTAATTCTAACAAGAAACTTGTGGATTGAAGCAGGCCTCGTGAATGGTTTGCTCATGAAAGTTGTTGTTATTCATTATGTACCAGGTTCTCATCTTCCAGAATCCCATCATTTTTTATGGTTGATGTCATGCACTACAAAGGTCTAGTATGGGATACCTCATATCCAAAATATGTGCCCATCTCTCCTGTAACAACAGGTTCTCGAAGACAAATTCCCCTTCGCATGGCATGGGCCCTAATAATCCATAAATCACAAGGCATGACACTACAAAAGGAAAAAATTGACATTGGCAACATTGATCGTCCAGGCCTAACATTCACAACCATATCCAGAGTTAGATCGTTGAATGATATTTGCATCTTTCCATCTTTCTCCTTCACACGCTAAGAACACATGCCAAAAAATATTTATGTACTTCGCAGGAAAAAAGAAGAAGCATACATTTCCTCCAAATCTGTGAATCAAACTAATTTAAGACCTTCTTTTCTTGGTTACTTTCCTTCCTTTGCATTTCACTTGCAAATGTTTCATCTATTCTCTCATGTTAACACGTTCAAATCTCTATGTTTTTTTAACCTATTCTATTTCTACTATGCTTTTACTTTCAAAACGTTCCTCATATTTTTTTCTTCTATGCTTGCCCTTTCAATTAATGAATTTATACATGTTCACTTACACGCTTTCCCTTTTCTTGCACAAATAGATGGATCCACAATATGTTTCTCAACTCTATACATTTTTCCATCAGATACATGAACAAGAGGCTTCTCTTTTGGATATATAGACACACTTCTTATGTTCTCGTATTGTGCTACTATACCAGATGCATCCAACTCTCCAACTAATTTAAAGGATTAAATATTTCATGCATGTCCTCATCCATGTACATGAAAGGGATGCAAACAGACAACTTTGAGTATATTATCTCGACCGCATCCCAAATATAAATATCAAATGATGTTTTAGATGCCACACATCGCCCTGTATTTACGACTAGGCATTTTCCCTACAGGAAAAATGGACAAAACAACATGCACCTTGGTTGAAGGACTTCAACTTTTTTTTCCTAGTCCGCTATTTGCTTCTACAGTTATAGCAAAAAATACATATTGTTTCGTCAAATTTTACTCGCTTTACAGTAACTTTTATAGAAAAGTCCCATACTTAAATGGGCATTCGTACTACCCTGCTTTCCTTGTTTCCTTGTCTATTTGCCAAAAATAAATTCATGATAAAATAGAATATGTGTGTATGCTTTTTCATGTCAAGGATAAGCACAATTATAGTCTAGAAATTTATATGGAAAAGATAGCCAACAATTAAAGTCTAGAAATTGATATGGAACAGATCATATTGCCCAACAATTTTCTTATCCACCCATTAATCTGAATGCATTTCTAGCGAACCTCTTTTACTGTACGTTTCACTTTAAATGGTAATTAAGAGGGTTCTATGCACATGTTTACTCTTTCTTGAAAATATATTGGTGCATGGTTATGCTGCAAAGATAACTATGAGTACTTAACTATGCAGTTTTTCACAACACCATGAATGTATTTCTGAAGTATCACAACGAGTTTTAGCTTTTGTGATATGGCCATGAAACGACTATGCAAACCAAATTTCCCCATGTTTTGCTTCTAATGAAAATCTTCCCCATGTTTTATTACTACTTCATTATTAATGAAACATGCAACCATGTTCAATCCTAATCAGTTTTATATGTGAGGTATCATGCTCAATTTCAACTTTTGTGATTTTCCTTAATTATGCAAGATGAACCATGTCCAACAATTATTAGTTTTATCTTTGACACGTCACATTCATTTCTAGATTTTCTAATTTTCCCATTAGAGGACCATTCACATGAAATTTTCATGCCAAAAAGGTGCCAATCTCATGCCCCAAGAAGAAAATACTTCCTTTGCAAGTTTGACATGGTGCATGTTTTGCTAGAAAGGACTCTAGTCTCTTCATGGTTATAAATGCAAATTGGATTATGGAACCATGTTCAATCCTAATAAGAATGAGTACCAATTTTAAAATATGGATTCAAACAGTAAATTGTTGTACTTTTGTTTACGAGGTATCATACTTAGCTTTAGTTATTCGGTATTATTCATGCAAGATGGAACCATGTTCAACCCTCATAAGAATGTATTAATTCACAACTGGACTGTTGATTGAGATAGTCAAGGAAGTAGTTTTATCCATAACGTAGACACCCACTTTTAGCTTTTGTGATCGGCCATTCAAAGAACTATTCAAACCAATTTCTTTCATATCAGAAATGTTAATTCCCTGCCAAAGGTGAAGATAGTTCCCTTTGAAGTTTTCATATGGTCAATGTTTTTGTTGCAACTTAATCCTTCTAATGTAATGAAATTTTTGCTGCATTTGGTATTTTTTGTTTTTATTTTTTTTTAGACAGATTTATACTATGTATGTTGGTGTGTTTCAATAAACTCTACAAACTTTCAAATAGTTGAATTCGCTCATGTCCATTAATTTTTCCTGATATTTCATCTTATACATGATCTAACAAGGATATAAAAAACATTTGAATATGTTTTCAGTTTCAAACCAAAAAATAACAAATTAAAGTTAATTATGATTGTTTTTCCCACTTGTTAAGTTGACTGGAGTAATTAGGCACATTGGGATTAGAAGCTAATGGTTTTGTTTATTATTGTTTCAATAGTTTTCATTTTGTTCCTATTCGTGTGACCACAATCAAAGAACTCAAAACTCACAACATTATCTATGATAACCTCGAGAGTAATGGTTGGATTCCAGATTCTATGTCTTGACAATGTTGAAAAGACATAGATTAGGAATGTTGAAAAGGTAATGGCATGCTCAATGGATTGATTATAAAAGAATGAAATTGATTGAATGTTGTTGATTGTTAACCCTCATATTGATACTAGCAATGGCTATATATTTATACAACACTCCATCCAATACAACAATGATGTTACCAAACATGACTGACCCAATTGTGAAGGTAGCAATATATGGGAATCCAATAAAAGGTTTTTCATTCTTTGTAACGAGCTTACCTCAACTAAGTAAATATGTTACCTATGTTGTCCCCATATTTTGTTTTGTAACAATCAAATTGTTCTATGCATATCTCTTTATGGGCTTCATATAAATTACGAATTACTTGTTGCAGATGTTGGGAGTGTTTATTGTCAACTATATGGATGGTTTTATGGTGACAGTTCATGCTCACAACGATTATACTGATGTTGATATTCTTTGTGAGCTATATGGATGGTTTTCAGTTGAACGTTCATGCTCACAAGGATTATATTGATGCTAATATTCTTGTCATGTGTTTCATGGAAGCCACAAAAAAATAAAATAAACCCAATTTCATTACAGCTTATAGAAGTCGAGCCTTATATGATATTTTTAATATTTTGAACAATGCATGCAGTTGTAAGCCTTGTGTCACACTATGACTACACAGAGTTGAGCCGAAATTCTGATGTCGGGGTAACATGGTGAAGTGCATCTTTTTAATTCATTACAACATATAGATGTCAAGCCTTATATGATATTTCTAATCTTTTGAGAAATGGACGTAGTTGTAAGCCTTGTGTCATACTATAACTAAATGATAGACAGAGTTGAGTCGAAATTATGATACTAGGGTAACATGGTGAAGTGTAGCTTTTTAATTCAAATTATAACTTATTTCTTTGTGGCTACTTGTATGTTTTCGAATTTTGACATGAATTCCAAGTGTTTGCTTTCTCTCTAGTTTTAAGATCTTGATTAAAAGAAGGGAGCTTTGGGAGGTGTAAGAAAAATATATTGGACAAATTCTAAAAGCCCTATATATTTGCAGTTTTCAAATGTTTTCTTTAATGAACTTAGTACTACATCACACGTTTTCGCTTCTCTCACGCTGAAAGAATGTTTAAATATGAAGTTAGCTTTGAAGTACTCATCATTGGCATTTTTTCATTACTATTTGAAGTTATATGTCCTCTTTTAAATTTCCAATGCAATTTTCATGGTAAAAAAAATTGTTTCTGCATCATGTTATAAATGTTACTAACGAATAAGGCCTTGATCTTAACATCTTGAACTAGAATTTTATGCCTAGCTTCATTTCCTCCCACATCAGTTTTTCCTTCCAATCAACCATTGATGTAAAGATATCGTTGAAGTTGCACCGGTCTCATAAGATAAGCTTCTCCATAGAATTCACTTTTGGCTAGAATTTTTTCCTTTGTTGCTGCATCAAAATGTATGTAGCTTCATTGGAAATTTGAATAAAACACAAGTAGCTAAAAATGGAACTCAATGTACACAAATATAAACTCCAAGAGGGTTAAGGGTGAAGGTTTGACCAATAATAACACACATTAGGAACTTCAAATGTTTTACAAATGACACCTTCCCTCTCCATCTAAACAAATTATCTGCGTTTCTTTGCACCTTCTGGTGCAAATGCTAGTATATGTGCAACGACCATAGATATTACTATATAAAAATTAAAAAAGCGAGCAGTAAAACATCGTCGTGGTCCTTGCTAGTTTCTTGGTTGTCAAAATATCGATTGTAAGAGAGGTGGTGGCTCGAGAAGAAGGGTAAAGGCCGTACTCAAGAGTACTCCGATCATTTTATCTACATAACGATGAGACTAAGATGTCAATTTTCCATTGCAATTGGGATAAGTTTAAGGTGTTTTCAGGTAAAAGATGCCAATTTTCCAAAGCAATTCAATTGGACGGCTTTCTCCAAATTATAGGCATTATGAGCCAATCAGCAATAAAGATAAGCTCAAGAGTTAGATGCAACACCAACCCACTAAAACATTTCCTTCTGTTTTCCATAAAAGTCTATTTTATAAAGTCGACTCACTCCCACAAGAAGACCAACACGGAGAGAGAGCTAATTCCAGTCCACGCTGCTTTGCTAAATGAGCTAAGCAAAACAAAATTACTATGTGCACCCACCCACCTCAACCTACAGATTCTACGGTTTGAAATGAACACCTAGCTGATTTTCCAAAACTGCTTTGCCTGTTGTAAATACCATTGCAAGGCTGCTGTCTATTTCATAACCAAAAAACCTGTGACCCTTATCACCACGACCAAATTCAAATTTTACCTTGTTTGCGACAACTCTCTCTTTTTCACCAGTTCTCAACAAAAATCTACCCCCTTGGAAAAACATAAATCATCAAGGAATGAAAACAAAAATATACCCCTTCGAGAAACAAAAATCATCAATGAATGAATAAATACGAGTAATAGGATCAGATAGTGTTAACTGTGTCAAGCTTATCCAAGTGGACTAAGATAAGCAAATTACGATCCCTAGGTATTATGCTCCAACGACAATGGGGAAGAAAATTGTGGTGTGGAAGATATAATTTGTCGTTCAATGACTCACCTAACGTTTACACGGTACTGCGTCCCTTTCCATCTCAAAAACGTTTCAAAAGAACACCCGTCAGTCCTTTTCAAAAATCTCAGCCACTCCATTTCGTAGCGTGTCTATGAAATTTGCCATTCCATGTGGGATGCACGTTGGCCACTGAAGGCCTACTCGTATGTGGCGAAATTTTTTCGTTTTAGATGAGCATCATCGGGAGTTTACATTGTACAATACCGAAAGTTTCGGCAGCGAAAATTTCCGCGGTTTACATGAGCTCTTCGGCTCAGTATTAAGGCGTTTCCAGCCAATCAATATTGAGGACCAGACCCAAGTCTAGCCTTCTTCTGGCTTTATATAGAGGCCACCAGTATTAACACAAACGCTCGTCGCGCCTCCCGGCCTCTTCTCTTATTGTGTCGCTTAACGTTGCACTCACTTAGAGAGCGAATTCTCGAGGGCCGTAATAGAATAGGGAATGGAGAATCTGGCAAAGAGCGGCGATATTGTATGCGAATCGCACGTCCATAGTCTATGATCGAAGAGGTTTTCGCTTTACGTGGGCCGAGACGTGGCATCGTCTCTAGTCAAACGCCTCAAAATTCGGAAAGGGTACGTGGTCTCAGTTTTGGCTCCCAATGTTCCTGCTCTTTACGAGGCGCATTTCGCCGTTCCCATGGCCGGAGCCGTGCTCAACGCCATCAACTTTCGCCTCGACGCTCGCAATATCGCTACCATTCTTTATCACTCGCGCGCCAAGCTCTTGCTCGTCGATTACCAATTTCTCTCTCTCGCCAAGGACGCCCTCGCCCTCATCGAATCCCCTCTTATTATTATGCCTCCTTTGATTCTCATACATGACCACGATCACGGCCTTGCTGCGGCTGACATTGCTGGACTAGTTAAGGGTGGGCGTGGTAATCAGCGGCACATACGAGGAGCTGGTTCGTGGTGGGGATCCGTGTTTCGAACCTGTAAAGCCCGTGGAGGACTGGGAATCAATTTGCCTCAACTACACGTCGGGAACGACATCGGCGCCGAAAGGAGTGGTGTATAGCCACAGAGGAGCATTCTTGAGCAGCACGTCTATGCTGCTTCTGTGGGAAATGAGGAGAGAGCCGGTTTATCTGTGGAAGCTTCCCATGTTTCACTGCAATGGCTGGACATTCACTTGGGCTATCGCAGCCAGAGGCGGAACCAACGTCTGCATACGCAACATCTCGGCCGAAGAGATATACGGAGCCATTAAAAAGCATCATGTTAGTCATTTGTGCTGGGAGTAGTATAACTAGGTAGGCGGAGGAATTGCCGGGTTTCAGTTCCCGCCGGGAAAAACTTCTGGCTCCGGCATTCGGCAATTCCGCCACTCTCCACCACTTTTCGGCAACTCCAGCGCCCTCCGCCACCTTTAGACATTAACTGCGGTGTATCGTCTCACAGATCCTCGAGTCCGGACGATTCTTGGTCACATCTAGCCATGGGATATGGGCTGTCTGGAGTTGGTGGTCAGTATTCAAATTCCTCCAAAACCGCGTGCAGAACTCCCCCCATTTGTACGAGCTCGGACACAGACTTGCCTTAGAACTCTCAAACCGGACGATCAGAACTCTCAAACGAGGCAACATCAAGTTATTCCAGGCAACTAAACCTAACTTTACATCCTCAGTTTCTTGGATCAGTTTTCTGTAGCATTGCCATCCTCTGGTTATCTAAAAACCCGATTTCTGTTATCCCCATCCTCTGGTTATCTAAAAACTAGACATAACTTGCCTGCCGCAACCACAGCGGCACTGCTACTAGCTCCATTCTACTCAAATCGCAACAGATACCAGAAACTAACTCCACAGGAGGATGTGTCTCATTGAGAAACTAGAGCCTCTCTATAGAGCAAAAATGATTTTAATTCTTTTAATATGAAGCCGACATGATTTGTTCAAGCGATATAATCAGAAATGCATTCACAACTAAGGTTTCCAGAAAACACTCACAATAGAAGAATCCTCCAGCTTGTCGAAGAAACACATTCCATCTTCGACATCCATGGGCTCCAGAGGCCTATTCCCATTTCCAGTCTCTTCAGCCGATGAGGAGGAGGAACTGGGCCTCAAAAACCTATCAAAAATAGCCATAACCAAAAACATAGAAATCAGAATAGCAGTTGCCACAAAACCGAAGGATACTGCATTAACAGAGTTATCAAAATTTCTCCAATGATCTTCTCTGCTCATATCCCTGGCCGTTGCCTGACTGGGGGAAATGTTCCCTGAATTCTTATTCATTGTTGGCTTTGGCTTCTAAGGCCCATAATCCCTCAGTCTGTCTAGGCCCTTTTTAACAAAAAAATCATTTGGGCTTTGTACAGAAGGGGAAAAAGAAAAAGTGGGTGTGCACGTTCAAAAGTCAGTGAATGACTTGGGTTCAGAAAGGATGAGGGAAGCTGCTAAAAATCCATTGATAAATGCTTTGCAAGATTCTTTCCCTTTACATATCAGCTTTTCGTCATTATCATTTTTGGACAATGTCTCGGGTTCCTTTGTGTCTCCAATTTGAACTACTGAATTTTCTTGATTCTGTTGAATTGCATTCTCTATTTCCCTCTTCTTGGTGCTTAGTGTTGTTTGTGAGGGAGGCACACTAGCTCACCAATCTTCCAAACTAGGGCCTCCCATCCACTCCCCTAGTTGGACACTAGACAAACACACATCCTTTGCAGATAAGGGAGACCTCTCAAGGCTTACACGCCCTAACTATGCTCATAATAGCTAAGGATTTTTTCTCTATTTCCTTCTTCTTGGTGCTTAGTGTTGTTTGTGAGGGAGGCACACTAGCTCCCCAATCTTCCAAACTAGGGCCTCCCATCCACTCCCCTAGTTGGACACTAGACAAACACACATCCTTTGCAGGGTCCAGATAAGGGAGACCTCTCAAGGCCTATACGCCCTAACTATGCTCATAATAGCTAAGGGTTTTTTCACGCCCTGAATAACATAGTTGAACAAAAATTCTCCAAATAAAGGGGAACAAAATTCTCCATCTGCAAAGACAATTCTCCAAAATTTGCTCCAACTACAAAAGAGAAATTCTAATCCCAAGTGCTCAACAATGACATTGTTGTGCATACACAATACCTTTGAAGGAAGCTTTGATACCACATGTAAGGAACCAATTGGTTCTCACACAGAACCATCATAAATAAAAGGGCAGGAGGTCCATATAATTCATAACAATATATATATTTTTTTAATATAAATTGATATAAATAATAATGTGAATACAATTCCAATGTAATTGTATATAGGAGATGGATCGCAAAGTATAATTTTCACCATGGAGTAGAGAGCATAATTAATAATAATTTTTATATATAATTAGGTACATTACAAAACCTCAGGATTTGCACTGATTTGTCGATAGAAACAGTGGATGACATCAACCTAGTACCAACAGAATATGTTCCCCTTTTTTGTTCCCAAGGGCACGATGTTCCTCAAATCAGTGGATATCTCAAACTAAGTTAAGATTTTCCAATTGTTATGTGAGCTCATGGAGGCATTTGTTTAAGAAATGGTAGAACAACATGGTCATGCAGATTGTTACAGGTAATGCAGCAAATTATGCAACTCCTGATAGAATTTTTATGAACAAGCACCTCTCCAACTTCTTCTGTTGAACACAACTTAGATTTAATTCTAGAGGACATTGGCAAATTTGATTGGATAAAATAGGTTGTGAATTAAGGCAAAAAACATAACTAAATACATCAATAATCACACTTATGTCCCTAGAATTACAAGAACATGTGCTGATTTTTTTTTAATCTCCCTAGAACTTTATCTCCTTGAAATGTTTTATTTTCCAAAAACAAATTTGAAGAGGATGTTTTGGTACCCAAGTGGATGACATCAAAACATTACAGAGCCATGGAAATTAATGAGTGCTTAAAGAGCCTCTTGTAAAAGTGCTAAGCGACTTTACATTTTTTCAATGTTCGTTTCACATTCCGATTTCATCATATATTCATTTCATATCATTTATTTCATCCTTTACAATGTATATTTCCACTTCCACTTCAACCTTTTTGCAGCCCCAACATTTTATCTTTTCTTGATCCTCCATTGGTACTTCCAATTTTTCTTGTTTTCAATCCTCAGCCAAGGTGAGCTAATTCTTAGTTGGGCCACCACTTGCTCTCCAGGATTTGCCAGCTTCATCATCTTCCACTGGCCTACCTACTATTAGATACTATCACTGTCCTACTGCCTCTTTAGGGAGTCTCAAAACTCCCTCTTCCTCTTTTTTTGGTAAAACAAATCAATAATGCTTAGCCTTGTTTGTTTGAGAGGCACCAATTCCCTACCTACTATGAGATACGAGGACAGTTCTACTGCCTCTTAAGAGAATCTCAAAACTCCATCCTTCTTCTTGGTGCTTAGCATTGTTTGCGAGGGAGGTGCACTAGCTCGCAAATCTTCCAAACTAGGGCCTCCCACACACTCCCCCAGTTGGACACTAGACAATCACATCCTTTGTAGGGTCCAGATAAGGGAGACCTCTGAAGGCCTACACGCCTTAATTGTGCTCATAATAGCTAAGGTTTTTCATAGCTTGAATAACATAGCTGAACAGAATTTCTCCAAATAAAGGGGAACAAAATTCTCCATCTGCAAGGATAATTCTCCAAGATTTGCTCCACCTGCAAAAGAGAAATTCTAATCCCAAGTGCTTAGCAATGACATTGTTCTGCAAACACAATGTCTTTGAAGGAAGCTTTGATACCACAGGTAAGGAACCAATTTGTTCTCACATAGAGCCATCATAAATAAAAGGGAAGGAGGTCCATATAATCCATAGCAATAAAAATATATATATAAATTGATATAAAGAATAATGTGAATATAAATTGATATAAAATGATTATGTTGAATTACATTCTCTATTTCTGGAGATTTTGAAACCTCTGCAATTGAAGATTTTGAATTCTCTGCTATTGTAGACTTCGAATCCTTTGCTGACACAGATTTTGAATCTTTTGCTACTGCAGATTTTGAATCTTTTGTTTTTGTAGACTTTGCAAGCATGAATGTCAGCATAGTAATAGAGACTAGAGTAGTAGCCTTCTTTATGTTCATAAATGCAACAGCTTTGACTTCGATGAAAATCATCAATCCAACATATATTCAGCTTAACTCGGGTTCTATTTAGAGTAAATGTATTAAATAACATAAACACAAACATGTTCATTGAATATCACTTTATTCTCATCCTACAACAACATTTGAATGCAGTAAACCAATCATTGGCTTAATTCTATCTATTGTCTTAACTTGGCCATCTTTGTTTTGTGTATGGAGTCCAAAAATGACCAGCCTGTAGTCAATTCATCCACCAGGATTGTGCAGGGTAGCCCACTGTCCATTTCATTTGCTACTTATTCCCTTTTGCTAGTTCTGTGTTATCTTCTTTTGTTCTCTCTTCTTCTTTTTCTACCTCTCCATGCCCATTGGTACCCCCTCAGGACATAAGTTTTCTTCAAGACCTACACCTCTTCCAAGTCAACCTCATCTGGAGGCTTTGGTTTCTTCCCTCCACTAAGTGCTTTCAACTTTTTCCTTTTCCTTTTTGTTGGTGAACCCTGTGTGGTAAAGGCCAGTGTACATAAACATGCCTTTGATGCATCTTCTTCCTGCCCTTCATCTCCTCTTGAGCCTATGTCAATTTCCATTATGAAAGGAATGCCACATTTACAATCCATCTATTTGGACAAATTTATAAATTGCTATATAATTTTTCCTTTACATTGTAGTACTCAAATTTAGTGGATTCACTAGCTCCACCTTATAACTACTAGTAGGAAATATGGCATTGTAACAGTCATAGGGATACTTATATCTAACAATATCGAAAGCATTCAATTTGGTTTTGATACTCCAACAAAATTTGTCAGTCAGTCTTACATTGAATTTGTGAAAAAATTATCTTCTTTTTTTAAATATATATCACTGAAAAACATGTTGAGTATTAAGAAATATATAATTGTCTACTTGTTAAACATGAATTTATTGTTATCTTATTTTCCAGGTTTTTGAAGTGTAAAAAATGGTGCGAAAGTGGCGTTTATGCATTGAAGTGTCATGCTTTCCAAATCTAGGTCAAGCAATTGTTAAATTTGTCCTTTACAATACAACAACAAATCATTTATTTCATGGAAAGAGAGAAGTGCCTGGAATGACGACAAACAATGAGGCATATTACATTTCCCTTGTTGAAGGGCTAAAAGAGGCAAAACAACATGATTTCAATGATATTGAAGTCTTCACCAACTCGGAGTTGATATGTAATCAGATGAAAGGCATCTATCGGGTTCGGAAGGACAATTTAAAACTCCTTTATAAGGAAGCAATAAATTGGAGTTGTCAATTTCAATATTGTACCATCAATTGCTCTGCAGACATTGAAAAGATATCCGGTGATATAATGTCCTAAGCATTTTTAAGCACATATGTAGATGTCAAATATGACATAGGATCACCATCCACTACAACAGAAATCATTGATCACCACCAATATAGATCCCCAGGATGTGAATGGGTGGTTGTTATCATTTTTCTTGGGTCTATCATAACATGGTTCTTTCACTAAAGAAGAACCTATTGATGTTTTATTTTTCCCCAACATGCAACACGGATTTTGTATGAGAGACAAATTTATGGACAAATATAATATATTCCATGTATATGGACAAATGTATTTTGAGAAAAGTAATTGGTTCATGGTTTTGTGATTATCATTAATACATTATGGTGTTGTTAATTGACTTTTATCTTTTTTTCTAATTGAAAATGACTCAGATAGGTGTACAGATCATGCATAATTATTAATTTACATCCATAAGCTGCATAAATTATAAATCTATTGCACTCCCAATTGGTACATATAGCAACTAAAAGCATTTGTGATCTTCTACATATGGAATAATATGCACACTGATATAAACTCCAGAGTGGATGTGAACATATGATGAAGGTACACTGTAAACAATGAAATATCTGGTAATTCAGTCACAGTTGCAGTGGCTCTCTGTGAGAGGGAAATCATCAAGCATATCAAGCAAACTCTTATGGTGAAGACTTCATGGTATTGCTGAAATTTATGGCACCCAACAATTTAAACATTTAGTAGCAAAGGCTTCAATAAGTGGTATTGCTAAAAAAGTTGTCTCGCATAATTGATATAATCGAAGTCTATATTGTTCACATGATCCTGCATATAAACATAGCAATAGTAAGAAGATTGTATTTCATGTGATGATGAAAAAGTTGAAGAAGGATAAAAGATGTGATATTCCAAAAGAATGGGTTTCCAAGCATTATTTCATCAAAAAACTTATAACAACAGTAAATAATATGAATACAATTTTAAATAGGTAGCAGAGAAACAACAAAAAAATCCCCATTGTTCACTCTTTATAGAAATGAGGAGGTAACAAATAAGAACTTACGGATAAGAACAAACAAGTTTAAGCATCTGCTCCCCTGCCTTTGACCACACACAATGCCTGGCATGTCTGCTCTACTGTTATTGCCACATGAAAAGATACCTACATATATAAAAGAGAAGGGGCCTAAAATCCATAAAAACATATTCCATTCATTGCACCATATTCCAAGGTTGTTATTTTAATAAATAATAGACTGTTACAGCTAGATATATTGCCATAGTAGCAAAACCAAAAAATGGAGAGTATTCTCGCAAACCCAAGTCTAAGAGTGGGCCTCTTGTAGCAATGGGACTTGCTTCACCTGCTAGGCCATTATATTATAGTAAGAACAAGGCATCCACTATCCAAGCTATCCATCAATACTCCCCACCAAATTCTTTAGAGAATGGACCTATTAGATCAGGAATCAGAAGATCTGGGAGCAGTGCTGCTGTTTCTGATCATTTGCAGGGGAAAAACTCATTAGAGAATTCTTGTTTTTTGCCTCTAGATAGTTGGGATTTCTAGTTGTTTGCCTCTGCTAGTGTGGATGGATGGTCATTCGAAGCCAAAGAGTTTCCCATGATCAAAACGAGAAGCATACAAACAGCACCTGCAAAACTTGAGAACTGTATTCCCGAGCTTCCTGAACCGAAACCAGGAATTCAAGCCCTCAAATGTCACTAAACAGAAGCCAGTCTACAAGAGAGGTTCTTCCAATGCCCCTCTTTAGTCAAGGTCTACATTGAAATTCCTCCCCTTGTTATCATGTCTAATAGCACAAGATTGCCTTTATAATTAAAAACAAAGATAGCTGATAGCGAAATTAAAACCACCATTGATGGCGTACATGGAAATTTAAACCACCATTGTAGGCTCACATTGAAATTAAAACAAACATTGTAGACACACTAAAATTAAAACCACCATGCTAGCCATCCATTAAAATTAATCTCACTATTTCAGATGCCGATTTGTATAAAAAACACTATTAGAGAGTCCCCATTTATATTAAAACCATTGCTCCCATTTAAATTAAAACTTCCATTATAGACACATATTAATATTATGAACATTGTTACAGACACATTAAACCTTAAACCACTATTGCAAACACTCATTACAATTGAAACCACTATTGTTACAAACACCCGCTAAAAATAAAACCACTTCTATTGAATGCATCCAACAAAATGAAAAATATTCTAACTTCTTACACACATTAAAATTAAAATCACTATTATTACAGACCCATTAAAAATAAAGCCACAATTGTTATTGGCACTCATCCAAATGAAAGCCACTATTTCAGGCACCATCCAAATCAATGCCACTATTTCAGGCACCCTCTAAATCAACACCACAATTTCAGGGACCCATCCATATCAAAACCACTATTTCAGGTACCCACCAAAATTGAAGCCACTACTACAAGGCACACAATATAAGTAAAGCCACTACTACAGACACCCATTAAAATCAAAACACCTATCCATGGTATGCAGATGGGGGTATCATTCCAGATCCTAGAGGAAATCAAGAACTTACCCATACTAAGCATCTGAACTATGTTTCAATAATGAAGCAACACTTTCAGTTTATCCAGGCCTTGTGTTGATAAAGTTGAGGAGAAGAAAAAGTGCAATTGTGCTAAGAGAATCCTCTATCATAGTACATCGTTCTGTAAGATATTTGCCTAGTAAGACAAAGCCAGAGTTGAAGTACTGACAGAGAAGTTTGAAAAAATAGAATTTTTCTAGGTCCTACACATCTATAATTCAAGTGCAGACAACTAGGCCAATTGGGGAGTGTTAAATTAGGAGCGATCACCTAATGCATGACTACACATCATAAACCAAAGTGGCAACAGAGGCATGCAAACAACAGGTGGGACTTAATGCCCTTGTAGAGGTGTGTGGTCTTTAATTTCACAATGGATGCATTAGGTGTTATTAAGTGCAGTGAAATAAGGATGGTCCTTGAATGTGGTTTTATTGTTCTGTTGTAGAATGTTGGGTTGGCATGCTCTTTTATTTCGCACTGCATGCACCAGGTATCACCATGGGAAGCAAAATGAGGATGGTCCTTGAGTGTGGTTTGATTGTTCCACTGTGGAATGTCAGGTTGGCACGTCTGATAGTTTCCCTAGCACTTTGCTGTAGCCATGATCATGAGGACATTTTCACGAGGGTGAATGGGTAAGTATTCTGGTCTTTGTTAGCTCTCTATGTGTTGGACTCTGAACACCTATCCATGGCTAGTAATCATGGTAGCCAACCTGGTCTGTATTATGTGTGAATTATCAGATGTCAGGAAAGGAATAAATAATGTGAGCACCATATTTCAAAGGAAGAAAGTGATTTATCAAATTTATCTAGGAGGTGGTTGAGATGATAGAATGATTGGGAGTATAAGTTCACAGTGAAGACCTGAGTCCATGACCAGCAAGCAACTAAGATTTCTCTTCAACTTTCAGCATTTCAATTAAAAAACAAAGTATTTATAATTTGGTAGAATTCATGCATAGGCATCTAGGGAGGTATGAGGAACTTGCAGAAAGAATGGACTTTCTATACTTTTTGGTTTTCAAAATTACAGCTCATATTCAACTTATAGCACTACCCATGCAGTCATGTTCGCCTCAACTTAAGGAGGAAGCCTCTGAACATCATTATCATTTCAAGGTATCACAGAACTATGCTGCAGGATCATACATAACACGGTCATTAGCAGATACCTAGATATGCAACTAGCTGATAACATCATGGAGAACCAAGATGGCCTTAAGGAAGCAACCCCTTAAGGTACAAATTTAATGTATCTCTTTGTTTTTATCATGTTCCATCAGGTAGTTTTTCCAATCCACTCATGCTTCTCTACATCAATAGGGAAATTATCAATCACAAAAGAAGACGGTGAGAAATCCCCTGGATTTTAATTGTACAAAGTGTAGAGTAGTTAATCGCAACCTGAAGGAGCACAAGGAAGATGGGAAGCACAACCAAGAAGAGCCTTAGACTTGGAAGCAAAATAAGAGATAAATGATATATGGCATGAAGGATTCAAGAGATAAATGATATCTAGCATGAAGGATGCTTTGGAGATTCAGATCAGCGAGCAAACAAATTAGTACAAAATATCTCAGATGCCCTCTCTAGTCTCACCTGACAGTCACACTAGCGCTAGTCAAATCTTTATTTAATTGAATTTTCCATAATCTTATCAGCAACATGACAATACCTAATGTGTAGAATGACTTCCCACTATAACTCAAGTAAGATGCTAATGAGTAAGAGGATGCTGGGCTTCATTGGTGAAGAGAAGGTTTGAGTTGAGTTTAGCCACACAAATGGGAACTAACCAGGTCATTATATAAAAAATACAAGGATTTTCTATGACCTATTCTGATCAATTTCAGTCAAAAAGATTCATGTAGGAAATTGTCTTCAAGATTTATGGTAATATACTAAAACATTCACTATAGATAAAAAATTGATACCACCAATAATCATACAAAGACTGTTGACTAAGAGAGAAAAACCACAAAAATTGGGGCCTCACATACCTGTTGCTATAACAAATTGTCTATTTCAGCACCCTAAATTGATGGAGACTTGAGTATGCTTATACTAAGACCTTAAAATGAGAATATGAACTTATCAACTACTATGAGTCCATTCCCAAGGAAAAACATGCTGCCAATTGGGGATTAGACCAGATGCAAGTCTGTTATAGACATATTTGGGCACTGCAACCCCAATATTATATGTCCATAAAACAAGGGCTTCTAAGTCCCTAAAAGTGTTGTTTCATACCCTAAAGGAACAAGGTCAATTGATTACATCATCTCCCAGAAGTTCTCCATGAAAAACTGCTAAGAACTGGTCAAAACTGGACCATCTCACCTGGTCCATGGTCAAAGTGCGATGCATCCCACCTAATGCACACGGGGGTTGTGATGCATACTGAAAATCCCTTCTATGGGGTGTGATGGGCAAGAGTAGACAAATGGCAGAGACAGTCTGCAAGGTGGATGATCATGGAATCTTCCAGAAACTTCTCTTGTGACACTTGCCTCTCTGAATTCGCCCAGGGATGAGTAAGAGATCATGAAATCTCCAAGTGGAACCAAGAACTATCAGAGAAATGACACTAATAAAAAACCCAGAGGTTGACTCACCCCCCTGCAAACATCTATATATGGATCCCTCATCCTAGAGATCCAGAGGCTAGAATTTTGCATCTTGTAAGGAAGTGATGTTGGTTTCTTTGTGGAACATCATAGTGTTGGGTGATCTAGCTTTTCATGAGGTGAAGAAGGGCTTTCATGCTGGAAGGATGGTGCTGGGTCAGATCAATAGGTTGTAATCCTCTCTTCTACTACTTCTATCAATAAAGTTATTTGAGTTTCCCTCCATATTCTTGTATGTCTTTGAATATTGAATTGATATATGCATTTGTATGGTCAATATATATCTGATCTTATATTGTTTATGATTGTAGATCTCTATGCTTTGATGGTATTATGCTGCTTTGACTCTACAGGCGTTCTTTGAAGCAGGACAAGTCAGGAAGGAGTGGAAAAGATCTGTCAAAGGGGAGAGGAAACAAGCGAGGAGCCAAGCGAAAGACTGAGGTTGGTACTCTCTGCTTCTCTCTCATCTACTTCTCATAAAGGAAAACACAAATGACTTTAGTTTGTTTGTTTCTAAGATAGCTACCCGTCTTAGTGGGACTAGCAGCTCTGAATGGACACTAGTTTTCCCGATAACAAAGTCCAGGGTGAATTCTATGGGAATAGATACCTTTCAAATGTTAGTTTTATAGCCAAAGGTGATTTAAAGGAGTTTGACCCCTCTAATGTCAAAATATGTAACCAATAAATGTATCCATCCATAGTAATCTGAATTCAAAATAACTAGTTATTCTATAAGCAAGCAAATGTTCCAACTTCAACCCGTTTAGGACCTGTGTATAAATTTCGAATGGATTTTATGTTTCAATCTGAGGGTAGTAGTGATAAGGTATCCTTGGGTACACGGGTTTGTCTCTTAATTAATGGCAAAAAAATAGAATTGTACAAGATTGTAGGATTTGATGCTAGGTACAATGATGCCAAACATGTATAAATTAATTTGTGGTCCTACACCACCATACATTTTATAGAGTAGTCTGTTGTCCTACAAGGCCATGCATTTTATAGAATACATTGTGATCCAATGAAGATACAAAAAGTGCAATTACATTTAAAATCTTATCATTTCCTCAATAAGTGGATGGTCAACTTTTGATGTATAGATTAGTATCGTAGGAATTCAACACCAAATTGTTTCTTAAATGGACGATTGCCTTAAGATGTTCCTTCTAGACCAAACTGTTTCCTAAATGGACGATTGCCTTAAGTTGTTCCCAAACACCATTTCATGTTTAATCAATGCAAAAATTTAATGGGCATAAAAATTTCCAACATGATGAAATAAAAAATAAGCATCCTTAATTGTAAGTAACTTGTTTCTTTGGATGACCAAATCACAAAATTTATCCATGAGAGGTTAACATAATCATTGAAAACATGCAACATAAAGGGATCAAAGCCAACATATGACATGCATCCTTAGTCAACTGAGGGCTTTCCAGCATACAAAAAAAATTCAACATAAATGTGTCAGGATGTCCTTTCCTAAGCTTATCATAAGATTCATGAATTGTCCTTGCCTTTTTAATGAAAGTTGTTAAGTTAAATTTAAAGTAAATTATTTGAAATATTTTGAATGTAAACTGCAATACAACCCTTTACAGCTTTATACATGCTACATAGAGTGTAGTACACAGGGTCCTAAGATGTAACCAATTTGTCTACCATAAGTAATATCTAGATCTAGATATGCTTCCGGAACAACTAGAAACTCCTAAACTCGAAATATTTATGATAGGGTCCAGTGTTGGAAAGATATGTTTACTGATGACTGCAGAAAATGTCTACTATTCACAATCAAAATATGGTCAATAAATATGTTGGGTGTCAAGGAGTCGAGGATTTCATTGGCATTTGCAAAGTTCATTATGATATGTACGATATTTCTTATGGCCCAAGATTTCCATGCTATAGATTGAGGTATTGTTACCCAAGATCTCATTAGGTAATTTAAAGGCTAATCTAATGATGTTTTGAAGCCATCATAGGCTAGCCTAAAGCTTCTGTCATTGAGACTAGCTACAATATTTAGAAAAAAAACTAGGTACAACATTAGAAGATACAACAAGGTGAATCTGAGAACCATATTGTACAAGCTTCACCTTCTTCCTTTTTATTTGAAAACTTTGTAGGTGTTTGAAAAAATGAAGAGAAAGAAGCCATCCCCTGAAATAAAAGCATTTAAAGGGTATTATGAGAAATGCATACTCTTTGGCTTCATCAATGTCCAGTGATGGAGTTTTGCCACCTTGAGCCTATTTGTGTCATCAACTAAAACCAGTTCAACTTTCCTGGGAATATACTCTATTTTGGAGATTATCTTCACTGACTTGTGACGCTTACCACACACTAATTATGGGGGTGTACATACATGCTATATATAAATCCAAACCAAATTAACAGCTCCTCATTGTGATAATAAAAGGCCAACCTTTTTCCCTTTCTCAAATATTTTGAAATGTAATTTCTATGTAGATAATAATACTTGCAGTTGAGCATGGTTGCAAGCTTCCAATTGCCTTGTTCAACATATCTGCAACCTCAGAGGGTGGAATTTATCTATTCGAACATGTTTGAATTAAGATTAGAGTAGCAAAACATGAAGCTTTGAGCTCACTTAATAAAATCATTCTTTTTTATTAATGGAGAACTCATTTTTCCTATCATAAGCATCATATGCCAGTTTAGGTCCAAGATGGAAAGATAAGCTCTTGATAAAATTCAATGCTTTTTGTCCAACATCTTTCAATGAACTTGACTTTGAAGCACCTGGTATAAGATTCATTCTAGCTAAGGAAAGGTTTGCATGAAAATTAGTTATAGAATCTAGTGCTAGTCTAAGCTTCACAACTGTATCTTCACCTTCCTTCAGAGTTGACATAATCTATAGAGCAATTTCTACCATCACTCTTGCCTTGAATTAGACCTTGGTCTCGTAGATTTATACTCTTGAATATCTCCGTATTTGGAATACAATTCTATCTTTTTTAAAAAAACATATGATCAATAATCATCAACATGACCATAATTGGACTGTGATTTCCCAAAGTCATTTTCTTTAATGAAATCACCATACCTAGACAAGATATTAAGTAATTAACATCAAACCGTAGAGTAAATCTACACCCTTGGAAAAAATATGACCTGTTGACATGAAGTCCTTTAACAATTTTAAATTATATATGTGAATTTTGTATAGATAAAAAATGTAGTGTATAGAGACCTCCCATGTAATGAGCAAATGGAACTGTCCTATATTTCATTACATACAATTGGTTGAACTTTTATGTTTGGGATCATCTTCCTCATCAAAAAATATCAAAACAACCCCATTTAGTTATGTAGAGAACAAATAACTCTGAATTATCTGGGAAGAAATAGGATGGAATTCAAACTCTTGGTTGATTTCTCATAGAGAAAATCGATTTCCTGCAAGGAATTGCCACCTTTACCTTGTGTATTAGATAATATTTTGAAATTATTGCACCCTTGAAAATTGTCTCTACCTTCCATCCATAACCATAATTGTCATCATAGAAGACTCAATGTATCAATCTCCCATTTTTGGGCTAATGAATGTCCATCTGTTGCCAAACCATCCATCTCTAGATCGACGACTACAATTTATCCTGCTGGTGCCCCTCTTCATTTCTAGAAACCACCAAAGGAAGTGTTAAAGGTGGTTCACGGTTTTCCAAAATCACAAGTGGTTCGCTGATGTACATAATGACGAAGTTCTTTTTAGTGCAATTTTTTAGAATTTCTATTGCCGGAATTTGGTGAGGTGAAAACTTGATTTGTGTTATTTAAACTAATTTTTTGACTGTATATATGAAGTCAACACCCTGAAAAATCCCAGGGCACTTCGATTGTACAAATATTACCCAACAAGCTTGTGATTTCAATTGAGATAGATCTGTGCCTAAAACAGAACTGATAAAATCACTTCTAATTTTATAAAAGCTACCATATAAGTTTCTTTCCAAGTCTGGAAAACACTATTAATTTAAAGCAAGCATGAATACATACAATGACCATAAGATGCCTATTAACTGATCTGCCTCTTTAAATGTTGTTGCACCTTCACACAAACTGCAATCTATTTATGGACCCAAACATTGTATGGATATGGTTATGCGCCACATTCTATGTTAAAGATTTACCAAAAATCACTTCCTTAGCAGATTGGTTCAAAAGCGGAAATATGGCGGAGGGAGCATATTTCAAAGAATGAATCAGTGTTTTCATTGGCATGTTTGAGGAACATAGATGGAATAGAGTGGACACTAGGAAGGATCTTCCTTATTAGCTTAAATTGGCTAATTAATAATTTAAAGGGGTTACCATTAGAATGATAAGTACGTTGATTGCAACGGATCTGCTTTACTGACATAAAAAGGAAGATATCAAAAAGGAGTGGAGATGAACATCAAAAGTTTGGAAATATAACATATTGCTAGCAAGAAATTCACTACAATGGATTTCATTATATTCAATTTGTTACAAAATGCTAGAATTGTTTCCTTAAGACTGTGGAAACTGCCACATTATTGAATAATACTTCCTTGGCGCTTCTAGAGCATCATTTCATGTAATGATGCTTATATGAAAGGTAAATTAATCTATCACAGCTTTTTCACTTACTATACAACTAGAAGTTGGAAAACTATGGACTAGATAAAATACAAGCCTTCAACCATGACCATCACTTCCATGATGTATTTTACAACAAAACATATTTGTATAGCTGACCAATTTCCAACCAACCACAATAGTTACCACCCCTCCTAACAAGCCTAAACTATAAAAATTTAGTCAACTAGATTAGAAATTATCTGAGGATTCTAAATAAACATTGTGTGCTTGGCAAAAGACCACATTGTGTTCTTGGATGAGAGTTTATGTCTTCCACATTGAGGTTCAATGCATGGACAATCCTGGTTGGAAGCAGAACTGTAGAACAACCTGAAAAAAAGAGTGTCCACATTAAAATTTTGAAAATTAATTAACACCTATATTATCCTAGCAAACCATAAACTATATGTGACCAGGAACTTCAACACGCATATATACACGAGCACACAAGATCAAAATAAACACTTTCACCGAACACACAACTTAAAGATAACGACCGACCTTAATTTGGGCAATAGGACAATTCACATATTATCATAGGCATAAAAGGACAGAACATTGTTCAGTGAACATCAACAAATCATGAAGAGGGCATGTTCAAAATAACATAACAATCTACTACGCTATCATATACTATTCCATGAAGGCAAAATCAGCTTGATGAGGTCATGAAAATCCAACGAGATCTTTGACTAGAGGTAAGGAATAAAAAATCCAACAACAAAAAATGCAATGATAAGGTTCAAATCTCATTGGCCTTTGACCATCTAACCATAACTTTATAAAGATGTAAAATATAAAGATCTATAAATCTAATAAACACCGAACCATGAACATAGGTATGAGAACATATAAAGTACATGTTTAAGTAAAAAAATTAAACATGTTGCATGAACATAAATAAGTAAAGAGATTCTATTTGACAGTCAGCATGATGGATAGGGAAAAAATACAAGCATGGGCAATGAACCCATATGATGGCCCTTCTCCTCAACCATGAACAAGCATAGAAAGGCATGTAAAGCCCATGAATTTGGCATAGGAAATACAATTAACACCTTAGTGGGGGAAAGGCGTTGAGGACTGAAATTTGTTTAAGTGAGCAATGCATGGGAAGAAACATAAGCACTCATAATGATCACATTTGGCAATCCTAATTTTTCAGTGACTATGAACAAATTATGAAAAGGGTATTTTCATAACAACATAACAATAGGAAAACATATATAGACTTATCATATGAAAAAGGGAAATCCACCTGACAAGGAAATGAAAACCTAGCTTATCTATTCTTTGTGCATACCTCATTGATTCCCACTAGAGTTGAAGCCCTTCCATGGATGATCAGTCATGGTGAAGATGATGCTTCTCCACTTGTTCTATAGTTACCTAGCAAAGTGTCAAACGTTATCACAAAGAAATTTGCTAGAGCATTAAGGTATATGTGTGCACACAATGAAAGAGTGTTAAATGTACTGGCATGGCAGATAAGGTTGGATGCTCTTGCATCTCCATTTGGTATTGGGTTATTGCCATCGTTGGGGATTGTTGCATTGCTATAAAAATAAACATACCACATGTTAAGGAATGGTGATGATTAAAGACTTAAATATAAAACCATGACTCTATTCAACACATGAAACTGACCTGGAACTATAGATATGGCATTATTTGATCGATGACATCCTCGCATATTGAGGTATCGAAATTCAAATAGTTCATGTTCTGATGGATCAACATTTAAATCAATTTCAAAACCATTGCTGCTGTTTCTTCTTTCCTTTATAGGGCTAAGTAAACTCTTCTTCCTCTTCAAAGATGAATCAAGAGAATCCAACCCAGGTGTGAAGTCAAAATCAGTAACATGCAAATTATTGGCTTCATCCAACATTTTTTTAAGTATACTAGTCAACTGGTTTGTCTTCGTCAAAATAGTAGGAGGGTTATATAAAATGAGATGTGTATAGCTAAACAACTCCTCCCTTGCCAAATGATGTGCTTCGGCATCTGTATCAACAATATTTGTAGCCATAAGAGTAGCATCGACATCTACATCATGGTTTTGAGGCTCTATATTGATCTTAGGTGGGTCATTGCATATGTTATCCTCTACATGCTAATGAAGCAATGGATTTGAATTATCCGAGTGGAAATACAACCAATTAACCTTTATGGAATGCTTACAAATGTTTCCACAGATAGACCATGGACATTCACACGTTATAAAATATGTATGATAACAGGTGACAAGGTGTTTTTTACTTCGATCTGTCTAACTTCTCACCCAATAAGAACAGGTTATTCTCTCATTAGGATAACAATCAGTATCCGGAATTTTTCTTGCTCGTTCCATTGATGATTCTAGCTGTTTTTCTCTCTTGTAGTTGTTTACAAATCCTTCTTCTTTTAAAATTCCCTTAAACCAATAACAAGTTTCAACTGTTGTTAGTAGCATATGCAATAACCAATCCATCCTCCGGGCACATTTCTTCCTTCTATCAAATAGAAATGTTGTTTTTAGGTAACAATGGTATCACTCAACAACATTATTGGTCTCTTGATTTGCATGAGGAAACTCCCAACAACATTTCACCGACATACTTAATTGCAAATAGAACCATGTCACTCTTACTATATCACCTTTATAGTATAAAAAAATGCATATAATACAAAAAAAATTGTTTACTTGCGAATCTTATTTGCAGCGACCCAATTCTTGTGGAAATAGTCTAAGAACTTCTTTTTATATGCAAATTTGATAAAAAATTGATTGATTGCATCTTCCACTTCATAACTGAGAGTGTGTTTCATGATGAAACATAACTCATTGAACATCTCATTGTCTTTTATGGAACTAGTGGCCAACCGATTGGCATTTTTTAACCAAGCTCTCCGTACATGCCAAACACATAAGATCACATCACAACCTGTGATCCTCCTACCATATTCAATGCATTTTAGTGTGTTATTTTTAGAAAAAATGCAAGTTTGGTTATATCATGACAATGTTAAAGTTACTTCAAGGCACTGATTTCAGCCAGTGCATCATCAACCATAAAAGCATTGACTTTCCAATCAGGACGGGTTTGGAAACACTTGTGCATGAGCTGCTATGGTCATATTGCAATAGCATCTGATGTGTTTCGTGATGCCATGACCCATGCAACTCACACTCCACTTTGTTGTTCATCAAATGCCACGAGTGTATATAACTGATACTGTCATATTCAACGTTACATAAAGTCAAATACAAGTTATTAATCATTTTGAATTTATACAACTTAAATAGATATATTCAATCAATCATTGGCATCTGACTTACCATGTATTTATTTGTATTAAATGTTGAATCCATGGCTATTAAGTTATTGTGCGATAACTTGACCATTGTCTCCAACATCCACTTTGTTGAAATCCCTATTATAAAAGGGGCCTCCAAACCATTGGGCTTTTGGTAAAATAAAAATTCTTCCTGATGCTTTTGATACCAAAGGTTTACACTCATTTCATCATTTTTGTAAAGTTGATAATTTCCCTTCGCCAACCTATTATAGATATTTACAATATCTTTCTTGTATAAGAAGAAATCTCTATCTCGAGCTACCACATCCTTGTCAACATGTCTCTTAATGTGGGTTCTATACACTACATCAACAGGGACTCCCAAAAAGAAACAACTCTCTACATATGCAACAACGTCCGTTGAAAGCTTTAGCCTATGCAAGGTCCTCGTCTCACCTGAACTGTCACGTTGACCATGACAAGCCCAACCTTCCCCATCTTCATGTTCATACATATTGAAAGTTAGTATTGCTCTATCAAGAATTTCATGCATAACTTTCACAATAAAATGGCATTAGCAACCCCTTTTTTGCACAAATGAGGTCCTTCGTTTAGCTGGAGGATCTCATCTTTTGTCCTCTGGGCCAAATGAACAATGATAACTACAAAAATTTAAAACGCTAGTACATACAAAGAAAAATAACCATGGTTTCAAAAGATCTAAACAATAAATTTTTTAAATACTCACATCTCATATTGCGATGCAGTGGTAGCTTTTTGTTTTGGTTCTTTTCTTGTTTTTCGTATGAATTTACATGGAGCAATAGGATTTTCTTCCTCTCCTTTGATAAAGTTAGTAACTCGTCGTAATGGGATTACAGAAACTCGATCAATATTATTGATTTTCTATTTATTTCTGTCCAAACCAAGTCTTTACTAGAGAACATCATTTTTCCTTTGAGGTCTTGCACCTCAAAATCCATGATATATTGCCATTCACTTCGTTTGCCCATTTTGAATTGATCTGGTTAAACAATATGCAAGGACATCAGAACTGAACTTTCAAACTTAGCAAGTTATCCAACAGATATATAAATATAAAGCCTCTTTTATGCTTTTTTTGAGGTCTAAAATAGCAATCACTCAATAATGGCAAAAATAAATAGCACAAAAGGATACATGCTATTTGGGATGCAAGCCTTTCCTTTAAGATGCATATTCTTGCCTCATTCACTTTGAACATGGCGTTCCTAAAAGGAAAGATTCCTAAAACAACATGAACAGATGTAATCCAATAAATGTTGGCCATGTTTTTTGAGGGTGACCATTTGCTAAGCAGGACTAGACTTGAATGAAAGGTCTTTCTACAATGTATGTTTACATCACAACTCTACTAGTGGTTTGTCCTCAAAGATTCTTAGTGCTTCCATAATATATGTGAAATTTATAGCAGACAATCATTATGGTCACATTCCACTACCTGTGGCAAAAGAGATGTGCTAGAACAAAGAAAAGGCAATGAAATTTCATCTTTTATAGCTATTCAATATTGAACTCATCTCATTTCCTTAAGAAAGTCAAAGGTGGCGCTAGGTGTAGGATTTAGATCACATGCATTTTCCCTAATTACGTGAGTAAGTAAGCGGAGGGCTATTTTAAATAATGTTGACATAGCATGTACTCTCTGAAAGAATGACAATTCCGTCCCTCTAAGTAGAGTGCCAAATTTTCCAAGAAAAATGGGAGTGTCCTTAAAAAGTACATAAATTGGTTTGAGAGAGCAGCTCAAAAAAGTTTGGAAAATATTAGAAAAAATGGAAAGGAGGGAATCACAGCCAAGTGTGAAGAATGGACTCGAATCACATTACAGATTAGCTGTAGAAACCACCATCTGTATCACAACAAATTGAATTTAAGATGGGAACTTATTTGTTGATGAGGATGGAATGTTGGTTCAGTGGTAAAGATAGTGGCAATTCAGGCCATCCACCAAGGTTTAATTCCTTGGAAATATAAATAAGTATTTTGGGCTAGGTGCAAATCCGGGGTGATTTCAATGGAAGAATTCAAATCTTTTCAAGGCAGCTTAGGTAAACAAAAATGCATGTGTTTAGTGGGTTGCCCCTTGAGGGTTGTGGGAAGTCAAGCTCACCTAAGCTGCTTCTATTAAATCAAGTTCAACACGAAATTCTTTCTATGCAACATTCTAACTAAAATTGAAATTAATGTTCAATTTGGGATATACTATGTTTTGAGAATTTAGAATGTTAATGATTTTTCCTAAAGCAAGGAAAACCAAGAACTTGATTTAGAATTATTTCTTTGCAACATTCTAACTAAAATTGAAATCACTGTTCAATTTGGTATGTACTATGTTTTGAGAAGTTAGAATGTTAATGTTTTTAAGCTATGAATTTTCTTGATTTAGAATTCTTTCTTTGCAACATTCTAACTAAAATTGAAATTAATGTTCAATTGTATGTACTATGTTTTGAGAATTTAGAATGTTAATGTTTTTAAGCTATAGTTTTAAGCTATATGTCTCATTGCCAACTACTCTTGCAAATTTGATCAACATTGTTGGTCTATATGTACAGCAAAACAGGTTATCTTGTGGCATTGCTAGCTTACTTTCAAAGAGCACAGTCTGGCATCAGATCGAGACACTGAATCTGAGTTTAAATTCATTTAGTGGAGAATTCCAAGATCTTTTGCCAATCTCTCTTGTCTAACCTACTTGGATCTTCACACCAATGAATTTATAGGTACCATAGTTCTAGAGCTTGGTAGTCTTTCACAACTCATATACTTGGACATTTCTGATAATTATCTCTTAGGATCAGTCCCTGATGAATTGTGTGATCTTATGGATCTCAACTTGTTCAATCTCTCGGATAATCTGCGGGAAGGAGCTCTTCCTAATGGTGGTGGATGTAGTAATTTTATGCGTCTTCATTTCTTAGAAACAAGGTTGTATGCAGAAATCTAATGGGCCAAAAATGCAAGCTCAATCCAAGACAACAGCCTCATCTATTGAGCACTGGGGTGATTGTTGGGATCACAATAAGAAGCACCCTTTTCGTGTTGGGCCTTATATTGGCTTTGGTAAAATGGAAAATGTTGAGACAAGAGGTTTTCCCTAATGTGGATGAGAAGAGAAAATTGAATCCAGTCATTTAGCCTACCCTTTATTTTATGAGTAATAGCAAGTCAAAAGAGCCCCTCAGCATAAATGTAGCCATGTTTGAAAGCCCTCTCCTTCGCCTGACGCTCGCTGATATACTGCGGATCACAAATAACTTTTGCAAGACTAATATTATTGGAGATGGTGGATTTGGCACAGTTTATAAAGTTGTACTCCCCGATGGAATAACTTTTGCCATAAAAATGCTTGGACAGGCTCGCACTCAAGGTCATATAGAATTTCTAACAGAGATGGAGACCTTAGGAAAAGTCAAGCACAGAAATTTGGTGCCATTACTGGGATACTGCCCTTTCGGTATGAGAAATTGTTGGTTTATGATTTTATGGTGAATGGAAGCGTTGATTATTGGCTAAAGAACAGAGCTAATGCATTGGAGGTCCTTGATTGGCCCAAACGATTTAAGATTGCTATGGGTTCAGCTAGGGGCCTTGCATTTCTTCATCATGGCTTCATCCCTCACATAATCCACAGAGACGTGAAAAGTAGCAACATACTGCTGGATGCTCTTTGAGCCTAGAGTTGCAGACTTTGGATTGGCACGCCTTATAAGTGCTTGTGAGACTCATGTGAGCATAGATATAGCATGTACATTTGGATATATTCCTCCAGAATATGGTCAGAGTTGGAGATCAACCACCAGAGGTGATGTCTATAGCTTTGGGGTCATTTTGCTTGAGCTCCTCACAGGAAATGAACCAACTGGACCAAATTTCAAAGATATAGAAGGTGGCAATTTGGTAGGATGGGTTCAACAGATTATCAACAAAGGGCAAGTGACTGAGGCCTTGGATTCTGTCACTTCTGATGGATCTTGGAAGCTTCAAATGCGGCCTTTGCAACATTCTTGATTTTCTTGATTTAGAATTCTTTCTTTGCAAAATTCTAACTAAAATTGAAATTAATGTTCAATCTGGTATGTAGTCTGCCTTAAAGCTGCAAAAAAAACATGGGGGTGGATCCACTTCTTTATAAGAATTTTGTTGTGGGTAAAATGCCCGTAGATTATTTTCTCCAGATTCACATTTCGCCCAGGGTTCTAAAGATGGGTTTCTGCCTGCATGGATTGATGTTGGGTGCCAACACTCAGGTAGCCAGTCTCACATCATATTGTGATATTATTAAGAGATATCAGAGGCTTCTTAGAGTGTTGTCTAATTCAGGGAATAATGATAATAATTACTTGAAGGAGAATCCATGTCCTTCTGCCTCTGCTGCAAGTTTTTTGTGTCTTCCCTCAGTTGTAAATGATATTAGATACAAAAATGAAGAAAAGGAGGCATAATGTTTAGTATGTGGGGATGATTTTGAGGCCTGTAGTGGAGTAAGCTACTTGCCTTGCACCCACTTTTATCAGTGGAACTGCATTCCTCCATGTTTGAAGGCCAGGAATACTTGCCCTGTCTGCAGATACGAATTTCCCACAGATGATGTGTGCCTCTGTGTGCTATGTAATCATAAGACACATGATGCTTTTAATGCACAGGTCGTTATGGTGATTAACACAACTCTTTATTGTGGCCCTGCGTGGTTGTAGTTGAAATGTGTCTGAGGTGAGATCAATTCTACGTTGTTTTGAATTAGTTGGTTGGAGTTGAAATGTGATTGAGTTTGAGAACATTATGTTGTGTTGAATCATTTGTTGGCTATAGTGGAAATGTGTCTTAGATGAGATTAATTTTATGTTATTGTTGAATATTTGTGAATATACAAGTATAACTTATGAATTTTCTGAAAGCAACTAAATAGGATATTAAGTTTAATTATATTATATGCTTTTTAGAATTGGTAATTTTCCTATTTTTAATTATTATTTATATATAAATATATTAAAAAAACATTAAATTTAAACTGTTTTCGCAAAATTAAAATATATTTATGTTAAATTATAATTATTTAAAAAAATAACTTATACACTCCATGAAGTTGATTTTCAAATGTACACCTAACAAATCATATTCATTAACCAGCCATATTATTGCTCCCAAGTTTATCGTTAAGACTGCATTCATCCATTGCTCAAAGCTGTAAAAACCTAGAAAAACCTACTCTGTATATATACATTTGAACCTTCCACAAATGATGTCTTTTCTGAAATTACAAGGCACATGAGGCTTTTGATTTGAAAGACCTTAGGCCAAACTTATGTTGTGAATGTATGTCTATTATAATTTATAACAATAAACATCGTATTCAATTTTGTTATTCTTTTCTAAAAATTTGTAACATAAAAATTTATCCCATAACACCTGAGAAACACATTTTAATTTTGTTGTAAGTTTGATGTATGTTGCCATGATTCAGCTGCAAATAGAATATAAGGAAGACAAGATAATACACATCTTTTTAAAAATAATTTATTATTAATATTTATGCAATATCATTTTGAAAATACTCCATTTTAGAGTAAACGAAGTATGCTAATAATTTTAAACTCTAATGGGAACAAAATACTTTAAATAAAAGGAACAAGGACATAGTTAATTTTTAAATTGCAATGGGAATAAAGGGTGCAATAACCTAATATATTTTTATTTTAAAATTAAAATTTTGAGAACAATACAGTATTTTAATTAAAAGAACTAAGAATAGAGTGTTGTAAATAAAATAACCAAGAACAGAGTGTTGTAAAGAAAGGGAGCAAAGAATTAAATTTTAAAGGGAACAAAGTGTTCTAAATAATCAAATCAAGAAATAAAGATCAGATTAAGATCAGATTATTTATTCTAACTAATAGGAGTAAAACATTTACGTGAAATCACTTTGTGAAATTTCAATTTTTATATTTATTTAATGGAAAATTTATATTATATATCTTTTTTCTAAATCAAAGTTTTATTATAGATATTAAAACACAAGTAGATCATTTTATGATGGGTGGTGGCTCCATTTTTTCATCTTATAAAGATTTGAGTCTAATTTAGAAATTGTCTGAGGGCTAAAAATTATAAAATCAAATTGTGCATGCATTATGAGAAAAATGGAAATTTGAGTTTAATTCAGAAATTGTTTGAAGGGGGTAAAGAATTATAAAATCAAGTTGTGCATACATTATGAGAAAAATGGAACCTTCCCAAATAGGCTGAAGTGCGAATTTTCCCATGGACACAATGACCTTAGGCCTTTACCAACTTCATCAAGTGTTTTATCAGGTGCAAGAGTTGGAACTCATGCAGATCTTATTCCAGTGAGGAATTTGATGATGTAAAACTCATGTGGATCTTATTCCAGTGAGGAATTTGATGATGTAAAGTGAGGAATTTGATGATGTAAATCTACTCAAATCTGAGAGGTTTTTTTTTCTCTTTTTCTTTTTGTATTTAGATGTATGTACATTCATAATTACAAGGTTTCTTTGTTGAAACCCAGAGATTCAAGTTGAATCCCTTATTGTTTCTCATAGATGTATTTAATTTATCACTTGCACATTCATATGTAGTTTTTCTTTATGTATATACTGAGCGAAAGCTCTTGTTACCATTTTACACAGATTACTAGCCGACCAATTTTTAAATTACTTCATTTTATAAATATTCATTTTATTGTTACTGTTGTAACTAGTTTCTTGATGTCTATTTGACTCTCTGTTCTCTAAGCTCAAACTTAGTCAATGTATGGTTCCAATTATTTTCTTATATTTCTAGATTGGAGGTTTATGAGTCATTAAACCCCATACTATAATAAGATCTAATTCAAAGGAGTTTGAAGGGGTATAGATGTGTGACATAGTGTGCTCTGTCACAAGAAATGATTGAATTTCTTGTAAATGAATGGAAGGAGGAAAAAATATATGGACAAACCAAGCTGCCTTACAGGTAGACAAGATAGTTATTTTACATTAAAATTTAATATCAATTGAATTATCTTAAATATAAAATTTAAGACAAAAGCAGTTTGAGACAAAAATATTTTAAGACAAAACTTTATATTTAAGACAAAAATATTTTAAGACAAAACTTTAAATTTAAGACAAAAACAGTTATATTTTAAGACAAAAAACTTTGAGACAAAAATATTTTAAGACAAAACAATTTAAGACAAAACTTTATATTTAAGACAAAAACAATTTGAGACAAAAATATGTTAAGACAAAAACAGTTTAAGAAAAAATTATTTTAAGACAAAACCTTATATTTAAGACAATGACCACTTAAAACAAAACTCATTTAAGATAATTAACAAATAAGACAAACATATCAATTTAAGAAAATATAATCTAACAACTGCAAAATTGACTTTGACAGTGCACCCTAAGTCCACCAACTTGCAGGCTCCTATTGCCTCGCGCCTATACCGAGGTTGTTTTTTCACTTACCATCACGTTATCTTATATAAAGACAATGATTTGTTGGGCTCTTCGTTTTGTGGGTGTAGCCAACTTTGAAGAACGAGACAACTTTTCCTCAAAGATTTCCTAGACATCAATTCTACTTATGTCCCTTCGATCTTTGTTGATATGATTAGAGACAATTTGTTTGTCATTGCATTCGGTCAGTGAGTCACTTTGGTGCTTGCTATTGTTGAGAAGTTGATAAACTAACTAAGTTGTGGACTCCTTCTCTTGGTTATGTGATTAAGCCTCGAGTTTAAATTTCCCTTAGTATGCATCCCCTTAGACTTTGGATCTATCTCAAGGTAATTAGATGCAAGAAAGATTACAATGGGGTTAGCTAACAATTGGGTGGAGAGTTGAAGTCCTTCCTTCATTTTTCAGTCATCATTAAACACACAGATCGATAAGTGTACATTGCTTATGTGTATTTCCTTATGGAGTGCGATGAATCTTGCTACATTGTGAATGGTGCAATATCTTGCATGTTTGTAAATGTAAACGAATGTCTCAGTTTCGACGCTCACTGTGTCTTTGTGATTAGAACGGTGTCATGTATGCACATGAATTTTAAAGTTTTCCTAGGATATGCTATTCATTATTATGTGCATGGTGAATGCACAATTATGTGTTCATATACATTCAGTTGATTTCCAAATTTATGCGTATACTTAGTTTAACCAATCCATACACTAGTTATTCTGCCAAAACTAAGAATTTAGGTATCAAGAATTGGGCCATGAGTCTCCTTAAAACTACAGGAGGGTGGGAGAACAACAATTGTAGTTCTTCTTTATGAACCTATCCTAGGTTTCTTTTTAGTCCATATACACTATGTTTTTAAGGTCAATAGGAAGTGGGAGAACATGAATTTGTTGACATGTTAGTAGGTCTAATACCTAGTGGACACTGGTGAAACCACACCCTAGTGGAACTATATTGTGTGTATAAACACCAACTATAATCCATCGACCCTAGTGATAAAATTTAAGGTAAGGGCAGGGTCTATACACTTGGCCAAATGTTGTTTTATTTTGGGTGAGAATCATAAAGGCCAAGAGAGTGGTCCAGGAAGAACTAGGAGTGTTGGGAACATTATTAGCTTCCCATCGTTGAGATATTTGTACCCTACAACACAAGTCCTTATTAAGTACCTTTTGAATATGAAATCCATTGTAGTCGACTTTCAAATTCATTAGCTAGTAATTGAGGAGAATGTCAAGAGTATCTAGCCTATCCATTCGTTCTCCTAGATTATTCTTTACCTCTTTAAAAGTGACAATTTCCTACTCAAGTAGAAAGGATAGCTTATATGTCTCTTGTTCTTATCATGTTGTTATGACTGCTCTACCTATTCTCTCATTTGGACATTTTCAATAACAATTTGATGAATTAGTTGTTGCATTGAGTCCAATTGGTCCTCACTTTTTCTTAGGCAAGCTAATTGTGGGTGATATGTTGCAAGAAAAATGCACAGGGGAGGGTTACTTTGTATCATGTCTTTTAAGGGTTACTTTGTGTCATGTCTTGTATTAATCCTTAGTTATTAAATAATTATATATTCTAACAAGGGGCATTATTTGTAAACATGGTTGCCTTTGTGGCAGCATCCACATCAAAATGATTTCACTTCATAATACAATATTTGGTTGCACACATATCCTAGGTAGTGGAGTATCAAATTTGCCACCAATCCATCCTTGGTATCGAGATAGACAAGGACCCTCGAATAAAAAATTTCCCCCGTCTCCAAGTATGATCTATCAAAGTCAAGATAAGTATCGAGGTCATCCCTTATACACTGAAAGACATCTTCCATCTAATGTTGCAGGGGGGCACTGGGGAGCCTTAATCATATTGGCCTTGCACCTAGTTGTTCTCGCTCAATGTCAAAGAGGGGATTCCACATTTTCAAATACATAGGGGGCATTTCTATGTTCCAGTAATGCGAGAGAACCCAATTCACATGTCCCTCTTTACTAAATTTGAAAGAAAACCATCCTTTTGGCATGGTGCATACAGATGGAAGCGCATATAGAATATGTTCCCAATTCTCCTGCTCCTACCTCCTCAGACGCGTTGCAAAGTAGTGCCTGCCTCTAATTCTTCCGACCAAAATGCTTTCAACTATAAAAATAACTTCATATAATGTGATAGCCTCCCCTAGTACTAATGCTTGGTTCCTATATTTTACCTTGGGGCATTTTATCTTCCTTGCCTTCTTCTTTTAGCCTGCCACCGAAGCATCTTCATAGGGCGTGGTTGTGTCTTGAGGATTTACCCTCGACGGATCCTCAGTGTAAGGAAGACCTTGGTTTGGTGATCTACCTTCATGCCCTACACCATGATCGAAAGAAGAGGGCAAACCTAATGAGCCAACAATGGAATTGGGAGAGATTTGAGCCTTTCCTTGCTGAACTATCGACAGGTCTTCCGCATGACCATCCACATTCCCCACAAGAGCCCCCGAAAATGACCCTTAAATCTGCAGTTCTTGGCAAAAGACCACTATGTTTTCCAAAAGGCTCTAAACATTAGAGTCGATGCTGACAAGTTCAAAAGTTTGTAATGGGTTGCTAGGGTTTAAGCAAGCCTCGATGAAATTTAGGGCCTCAATCAAGAAACCTGGTGAAAGAGATAGTTGTTCAGTCAAATCCGTTGATATTGTTGTCTGGATATTAGATGGCACCTCCTACCTAACCTAATCACACCTAACCTAGTCACAGTAAAACAAATTAAACTTTGAAGTTCCACTTTAATTCTTCCTGCTAAGTTTTTACCACAATCTTAAGGGACCTTGGTAAAATAAATTCATTGGTGATTAGTCATGCCCTTTTGGTGTAATAATACTTTTACATACCATAGAGTACATAACTCCATGATTTTGATTTTTATATTAGTCGGTGTTGAATATTATTAGTATTTCTTTAATCTTTAGATTGTGATTGTTCATATGTGGCAACTAGATATATATAATTAAATATGTTACTAGGTATCAGTTCTTTGTTTCTTGAAACCCTTTTCTTCTCTGCCATGGTCATCTCTTCTCCTGCTGCTGCAACAATATCTTCCTCTGAACATTAGAGCCGATGTTGACAGGTCAAAAAGTTTGTAATGAGCTGCTAGGGTTTAAGCAGGCCTCGACGAAATTTAGGGCCTTAATCGGGAAACCTGGTGAAAGAGAGTTGTTTGGTCAAATACGTTGATATTGTTGTGAGGATCTCATATGGTGCCTCCTACCTAACCTAGTCACAATAAAACAAATTAAACTTTCAAGTTCCACTTTAATTCTTCCCGCTAAGTTTTTACCACAATCTTAAGGGACCTTGGTAAAATAAGTTTGTTGGTGATTAGTCGTGACAGTCTGGTGTAATAATACTTGTACATACCATAGAGTACATAACTCCATGAGTTTGGTTTTTGTATTAGTCAGTATCAAATATTATTAATATTTCTTTAATCTTTACTGAAACTATACTGAAACAACAAAATAACCATACTCATATAATCCCCAAGCTAATCGTCAAAAGATTTAACTAGTGTTAGGTCTTTGGCGTTGGAGCCCAACAACTCAGTTAGAGGCAAGGAGGGGATATGTTTCTCTATGCATGCAAGGAAAGCATTTTGTTGTTGGATTTGGTGTTGAATTAACTGAAATTTCTTATGAATTTCTTGAATTTCATCTGTAGGACCTTAAATGCTTGTAATACCCATTATCAAAGCCTTCACTAGAAGGGTCTTCACCAACCCAAATATAAATAAAGATTGTTGGTACTAAGAGCAACAACCATGGGTATGGCCTGGGTCTAGAATCACATCCCCTAAGTCCTCCAAGACTGGTCGTTGACCTGATTAACAACCTTTGCTTCCCATTCATTAATCGTGTGGTGGGCATGGGGGTGGGTATTAGTTATGTATGCTTTGGAAGTTGCTAAGATGAATCGAGTTCTGGTCCCATGTCCTTGACCTCTGTTAGCACAAAATTTCCCACTCCCACAGCCTCAGCCTTGACCTCACCCCTCACTTGCATTATGAGTGCGACCTTGGTGTGTGGTTGGGCGAGCCATGAACTTTGATTGATTATTGTTATATGGAGAATTAAAATGTACCAATAATGCAGGGCTCCAACTGACAAGTCTCGTAATGCGAACAACAAAAAATTGATCTAGAGGACGCCCAGGATGGATGAGCCCACAAGTCAGTCTAATTAAGGAGCTTGCAAGGTCTACAGGAACATAAACACGACAAAGAAAACCATTAAACCTCACTCTAAGGAACATATGCTCATTATCTTCATGGATTTGAATTACGAACCCATCCTAATTCTCTTGTAGGTTCTTTTATGTCTGGTGCATGAATTCCTCATGAGAATAAGAAATATCACCCATAAACAAGTCACAAATTGCCTTTCTCATAAATTGCATGGAAATAGAGTTAGAAGCATAAGGTTCTATCTTGTCCTTTATAGAAACCCAGGAAGTATCCATATCCCAAGGTTTCCAAGCTCCTGGGTAGTTGGGATTACTAAAATCAGTCAGGGGCTTCACATTGAGAGGCCTCCCAACCCCCGATATGTAGGAAAGAGGGTCAATCCCATCCCATCCAATCATAGGAGGGCTAAACTCTGCATTAGTCCATAATGTCGTGTCTGGACTGACCATCCCCAACCATATACAAAACATATATATCACAAAAAGCATTAAATTCACAGGGAAGCCAATCTGAACATACCATGAAGGATAGAGAATGAGAGGAGGCATCACACTTTCAACTTCCTGAGCCTAGGTGCAACTTCCATTTCCGAGAACATCCCTAGAGAGATGCCAATGCCACCGAAATCTTGTGAAGGAAACAAGTTTTCCAATTGCTACAAGTTTGAATAGATTCAAATGCAAATACACAGAATACCGTCTCCCTCTGTGACTTAATTGCCTGACATCTTATGCGTGCTAAGGTTTGTGTGGGGGTGGCCATGCCACCACCCTCACTATACCTTCAATAATTGCGTGGTGGCAGTGTGAATCCCACCATGCTCCTCCTCTAGAATCGCACCTCAATCGACGGTAATTCATATTGATGATGCTTGTTTTTTTGCTTTGTTTTACCATGTTGGATCGGTAACTCATTGGTGTGATCTAGGCTAGCCCTAGGATTAAACCTTCGAACTGCCACTATACCACTAAGCGTATATCCGACCTACCTATAAGATGAATATACCAAGAATATATGACTTAGAAACAGCTGAGATGTCTCGTAGCTGACCACAAACAGAGTAACTGACTAGGGCTGACTATTCCTCTAACCTCATCACAACATGCTTAACATGTCATTTTGAACTTAGGTGGAGAGGGAGTTAATGTCCCATCTTAACCACTCGGTTAACCTTGAGGGTTAACTCAATTGGCCAAGTCCTTATTATATTGTCTTACAATTGGCACTAGCTCACTTAGTTAAACCTTACTTTATTTAGGAATGGATCTTGATTTCAAATCTTTGTCTCCTAGTAGAACGACCTAGTAATTGGCACACTGGGATGTTATCTTCTCCACCCATTTTGCTAATGAATTTATAATGACATTTTATATTGCCATTCTAATGTGTTGGTTAGGGTTGTGACTTAAAAATAAAGAACTATTATAATTGCTTTAATAATGGAGTTTTATAAATTTATATTAATTACTTTTTTTGATATAAATTTACAAAGATTTTTTTTATATTCAATGCCAATATGTTGGTTAGGGTTGTAACCTAAAACAGGATTATGATAAGTGTTTTTAGCATGGGTTTTTGACTTATTAATAGGGTTTTATGTAAATTTGACATATTAATGGTCGTTATGGTTTAAAATGAAGAAGATAATGTGTTTATCCTTAAAACGTTTAATACGCAAGTAGAGTGTGCTAACTAAAATTACAACCTAAAATTAATGGATAAGGTGTTCACAACTTTACAAGAAGGTTGTACATGTAAATATAAAACATTAGTTAGGGATATGAGCTAAAATCAAAAATGTGTTTGCCAATAAATCTCAAATACAAATATGAGATGTTTCGTAAAAACATAATTGAGAATATGAAAGGTTTGGTAAAAACATGATTGAAAATATGACATATTTAGTAAAAGCATGATTGAAAAAAAGAAGCATGATTTTTATTTTTTATTTTTTATAACTATCCCATATTAATCAAAATTATGATTTAATTCATAAAATTCAAATGAATTAACTTTTCATATATTAACTATAATAGAATAAAAAATAAAACATATATTTTATATTTTTTTATTTTTTTAATATGCTAATTTAACAAATTTGTTAATCCATAATTTTTCTTAAAACATGTAAATTAAAGTTATAATTAATCTCAATAATCATATATAAAATAATTAATGAGCTCGATTTGTGGACCCGCGAGTGAAGAGCCTAAATTTTATGGGTTTTTTAATTGTTTTTCTAATTCAAGAAAAGCGTCAGACATATTTTTGGTTCATTTTATGAAGTGGTATTGGGAATAGAAGGGGTCTCAGGGTTATGCATAGTTTGGTGTAGAGTGGGGGTGTTGAGCACAATGTGGATATGGGTTCTTCCCACCATTGCAATTTTTTTCTAAACATTGCCTAAGATTGCATAAAACAAAGGCATTCAGATTAGGAGATTAACCTGAGAGTCACACAATGGAGGCCAATATTGGTATGATTGCAGGTTCTCACAAGATGAATGAGGTGGTTTTGATTCACCATGAAACAGAGATTGGTGTAAGTTATTAAGTTGCAGTTTGCTTAATTTGCTAGAATTTATCTTTTTTCTCTTTTGGATACGGCATTTGAGCTTGTACCCTTTTGGATTTTCATAAGGAATTAAGCTTAGATTGTTAATAGATGTGGGATTCCTGTGAATTCTTTTACTTGTAACGATGTGAGCAATGGGAAGCTTAGGAGAAAAGCATTAAGCCCTCTGCTGCTTCTGTAGAGTTTGAGGTTGTTCTTCCACTATTTTGGAACATATCTGGCCCCAGTTTCCAATTTTAAGGTTGGGTATTAAACAGAGATAATGCTGGATGGCAAATTTTGGACCTGGATCTGAAATTATATTAACTTGGGACATTTCATTTTAGTTTTATCAGAGTACCCACTTCATATTTTCGGTTGAAAACAAACCTACATAATAACTTGTTCTAGAGAACCCCTGATAGGGATTGGGCTTGGGAGTGCAATTGAGAAACGGCATTTCATTGACTTTTGGTCCGATAATACCATAGCAAAATTATGGTGGTTGGGTTCCCAAAAGTCCAAGTTGAACTGAACTAAGACTTAAAACAGAATAAAAATAAGCACAGTAAGCTGACAATGCAATTTAATCAGAATGAAACAATTATCATGAGCACACAAGACAACTCAATCAACCTTCTCTTTTGGTATTCAATAATAATGCTAATACGATGCAAGCTTATAGGATTTACAGACTTAGATCCCATGACTTAAAGACTGATGAATGGTTGACTAGGTCAAAACCCTAACATGATCCAATATTAGGCTATCAATGGTCTCTCTAATTCAGCAGAGCAGCACAGAGAAGAGTGGCCCAAGTTATAGATTTGATTTTTCAACTTTTGTTCATTTGGTTTGTGTAATTGATACTAGGTGTTTATTGGTGTGAAGGCGAAGCCTCTGAAGCACTCGAGCAACCAAGTATGCTAGATTTGTGGAGACAATGCTGGTGTGACAATAGATGGGGAGCTCCTTTTGGCGTGGAATGAGTGTGGATTCCCAGTTTGTGGGCCTTGCTACAAATATGAGCGTAAGGATGGAAACCACTCTTGTCCTCAATGTAAGTCCAGATATAAGAGACACAAAGGTCAACATATATATTTTTGTTATTTTGGTGTTTAGCAAGTCATGGAAGCCCCACATTGCACAAAGGATAAACTGCACAAATGATGGTGGCATTTTTGCAGATCTGGATTATGGGCATTTTATTCCAGTTGGTTGTCTGCTTAGCAACGTCTGGGTAGTAATTGATAGTTGTATTTGATATTAGGTGTTTTTCCATAGCGAGTCCAAGAGTGGAAGGTGATGAGGAAGAAGACGATGTTGATGATTTAGAGAATGAGTTCAATTACACTCGTGGTGGAAGAGATGACAGGAAACAAAGGGAAGAAGTGATTATGCAGTGGCAGATGCATAGAAGAGGGGAGGAGATCAATTTGGTTACCTCTTTGAGACAGGATCCTCATACTCCAATTCCTCTTCTCACAAATGGTCAACCGATATAGTGTCTAATAACCTCTGAGAAAAATGCACTATCATTCTCCTTTAGTTGCATTTGTGGTTGGAATTGGGACTTGAAATGTGACTGTATGGGCTACTATTTACAATCAATTTAGCTTGTATGGATTTAATTGTAATTGTAATTGTAATGTCTTTTGGCAGGTTTCTACGGAGTTTCAAGATGTCTCCCCCGAGCATGTGCAAGTCATTTGTGACAAAGATCTATTGCAATGTTCTAGCTTTGGCTTCCATGGTTGACTCATTAAGGAAAATGCTTGTATATTAATAGTCATTTAAATTTTTGTGTTAAATCGTTGCTCAGTGAAATCTACGCATGCTCTTGCTTCCTTGGCCTTTATCGCAATTTAGCTACATCTTGTCATTAATATTGTGGATATCAAGCAATTATGTTCAAACTTCAAATGTCCTTATGGTGATTGCTAGAAGTTTGTGGTTAGACTAGTAACCATTTTGTATTAGGTTTTCTATATTTTTTTTAATGTTTAATTCCGTTTGAAGTTGATTATGTAATATTTGTGACAGTGATATATGGCAATATTTTCGCTTTGGCTTTTCTGGTTCACTCAATAAAGAAAATGGTTATAAATTAATTGTGTTTTTTAATGTTTGTTTTAAATACATAGATCTTTGCAGTAGCAACACAACTTTGAAAAAGTTTTCAAGCATGGATTTCTTGAATTTGGTTATAGCTCAATTTAATTTTCTATGTTATTTGACCTTTCAACTCAACTCACTTGACTTAATCTCATCCCATTAAATCATTTTCAATGCATCTTAGTTTTTTTTTGCTTTGCCAAAATCCTTAGCCTAATAAATTTAGGCATGGGCCTTTGTATTGAACTAAAATAGCCATTGACCACTTGAAATTACTATTATATGAGGTGGAGTCACTTCTGAGTCTTTTTCACAGATTTTCCATTTACCAATTATTTCAAATCTGCCAGTGGTAGCCTTTTCAAAATTGTTGCCATAAGCCTGGTTTTCTTTGCATTATTTTAGACTTGATTATCTAGCAGGCATAAATGAATGTTTATCTCATAGTTTCAACTTATTTCAATAATATTTATATGGTGACACCAATTAATAAAAAATAGGGGTACTAGCTTTTCAGATGGACCATTATTAGTTATAAATCAAAGCATGGTCGATAACGGTCTAGTTGGGCATGAGTGTCGACACAACACAGATGACTAAATTCAAATTCGTTAGTATCATAGGATCCTATGGGATAGGTCATTACCGAAATTCCAAAAACTGATTTTTAAGTGCTTTATATTAATTATTTTATGTTTTGATTTATAACTTTGGTTATACGATTATGGTTATGGTTAAGGTTGTATTTTTTTATTATTTAGAATGTGTTTTTGAATGGGAAAATGGATTCAATACTGAGTTTATGACACACTTTCCATAGATGTCTCCCTTGAGCATGTGCAAGTCACTGGTAGTGGAGATAGAAAGCGTGTTCACTCGGTCCCCTATGTTGATCCCAATCAACCAGGTATTTGAATTATTTATGTAATATCAACGATATTTGCTAATTATAAGATTGAAGATTAAACCAAATAAATAACAACATAGCCTTGAACTGGCCTTGGGATTTCACTGGACAACTATGTTCATTTGGGTTTTGAAATGATTATATATGGATGCTTTTTGTGGATTTCATGATGCATTTTTACAGTGCAAGTAAGGATTGTGGACCCTTCCAAGGACTTGAATTCTTTTGGAGTTGGAAATGTGGACTGGAAAGAAAGAGTTGAAAGCTGGAAGCTTAAACAAGAGAAAAATATGCTTCAAATGACCAGTGGAGGTAGATATGTCGATGGCGAAGGGGAAATGGAGGGCACTAGTTCCAATGGGTAAGACCTCCCAATGTATGCTACTTGTAACAATTCATGGTATGAAACAATCTCTCCTACTAATACTTGCTTTAAGATTTAATATAAGAATATGGTTCTTCCTTGTTGAATTTTTTTCTCGTAACTCTTGAGTTTTTGGAGTGATGTTATGATACTATATTTATTTTGATAGTAGATTTTATTTTATTGATTTGTTTTTGTATGTGTGTGTGTCAGGGTTGATGACACATGACAACCTCTGAATAAGTGTGTGCCTCTTCCTTCCACCAAACTTACTCCTTACAAGACTTTGATTATTCTTTGGCTCATAATCATGGGAGTTTTCTTTCAATACCGAGTATTGATGCCTTTTAATGATGCATACCCACTTAGGCCGGTCTTCGTGATATGTGAGGTCTGGTTTGCCATGTCGTGGATTCTTGACCAGTTTCCTAAATGGATGCCCATTAACTGAGAAACATATCTTGGTAGGCTTTCTTTGAGGTTAGTTTACCATCTTGAGGAGTATTAATAAATTAATAATCCCGGGCATTTACTTCAGATGTGGCCATATTACTTTTAAGATTATATTCAAGAAGCCACTCATTTAATGTTGTTAAAGCAGCTAGCATGTGTATTGTAGGAACCTTGTGGGTGAGATTGAATTTATTCTTTTTCAATTTCACAGGTTTGACAGAGAAGGAGAGTCATCTCAGTTGGCTGGTGTTGATATTTTTGTCAGTACAATGGACCCTCTTAAGGAGCCTCCTCTTGTCAAAAGCCTTAGCCTACTAAATTTAGGCATGGGACTCTATGTTGAACTAAAATAGCCGTTGACCACTTGAAATTACTATTAGATGAGCTGGAGTCACTTTTGAGTCTTTTTCACAAATTTTCCAGCTAACAATTATTTCAAATCTTCCAGTTGCAACCTTTTCAAATTGTTGCCATAAGCCTAGTTTTCTTTGCATTGTTTTAGACTTGATTATCCAGTAGGCATAAATGAATGTTTATCTCATAATGTCGACTTATTTCAATAATATTGATATGGTCACACCCCTTCACAAAAAATAGGGGTACTAGCTTTTCATATGGGCCATTATTAGTTATAAATCAAAGCATGGTCGATAATGGTCTAGTTGGGCATGAGTATCGACACTACTGTTAGTGTCAGTCTTTCCAGCCTTCCTCCAGTGATCAAATATGCTCTTACAAATTGGTCTCAGAGTGTCAAGGTCAAATTTTGTCATTTCAATAAGTCTTCAAGCAAAATTTGGTCACTAGGCATTAGGTCTAGGGTTTGTTTTCACTCTTTTCAAAATTGTCCAAATGTCGGTCCATGTCACCATTCAGCTGAGTGTACCATTATTTAGAGGGTTTTCATCATCATGTCAAGTTCCATTGGGTCATTTTACAGCTTGTTCATGCTTCAGTTGTGCCTAGGTAAGGTCCATTTCCCTCTCCTAGGGTTTTGGAGGTAATTTCTCCTGGATGGTCAAATCATCGAAAAAACTTGTATCCTAATGTTCACACACCTTCCCCTATCCTTAATGTACCTTTTTAAACACTTCCCATCACTGAGATCCCCCAAATTCCTCATTTTTGCACAAACCCTAGTTTCTTGCTACAACCTGGCAATTTCCTAGGTTGGGCCTGTGTTTTGCCCTTTTTGACCCCTTCCCCTCACTCAATCTCTAAGATTCCACTTTCCCCTGCTTCCTAACATCCCTCCCTACTTCCAAAAATTTCCCCAAGAATTTAGAAGCCCTTATCCCCTTCATTTCGCTTCATTTCGACAAAATCCCTTGTTTCACACATCGGGATAAGTTTCACTCAAAAGATGTTCCAGAGGAATAAAAGATGAATTTTGGAAAACTGAGAGAGGTGTTTGTCCACAACATGCCAAAGAAGAAAAAAATCCTTCACTTTTTACACAGGTGTCATGGTTTTAGAGAAATGTCAAAAATACAATCGCCTCGGGAGACTTGATGCACCTCTGAAGTGACCTTTGGAAAATCAAGTTTTCTCCTAGCTTGGTTGGCCAAATAACTTTCTTGATGAGTCAAAGGATAACTAGACAAAAATATATTTCCAACGAACTATCATGAGGTCAATTTGGAGTTGAGGAAGCCATTCAAAAGCTGACTGCAACAGCACTCTGCCTTGAGGTAGCCTCATTTGGCACATTTTGACCAGTCTTGGGATATTTGATTTTTGACAAGGAAAATTAACTCCAAATTGAAAATTTCCAGTTGGGTTGGAAATTTGACTCAAAAAAATTTCTAACGAGCTATCCTGCACCTGATTTTGACACCGGGAAGGCCTCCAAAAGCCTCCTGCAAAATGCACTATGTGGCGCGCGGCGCATTGGGCAGGCGTGCGACGCATTGAGTGCGCACGGTGCATTGGGCAAGTTTTCACAGTGTAAAAATACACTGGCGCGGCGCATCAGAGGCACGCGGTGTGTTGGGCAGGTGCGCAGCGCATACAGCCAACAAGCCCAAAAACTTCACAATTTTGCTCCAAAATTGCCCAATATGCTTGGATCATCATTTGAGCTGCATGTTTGATCATCTTATAAGCTTTGCATGGATTGATTATGACAAGTTATTCCAAACCAAACATACACCTTGTTTCAAACACCATGGAGACGGACAGATTCATCATACAAACAAGACAGTGATTCCATCAATGAACTGCATGCACCAGGAAGACACTGACATGGAGTAAAAGGCAAGATCGGCTCTGAATCTTGGTCGAAGCTTCTTTGGCTGAGCATGACACTTGATGAGGCACCTTCAGCCCAAATTTCAAGGAATTTGGAGAAAATTTTGTCATTTTGAAATTTTTGGCTTGCAAAACAGGTTTTTCAGCTCAACGCGTAGCGCGTCGATGCGCGCGCTTATGATTGGGACACTTGATGGAGGAAAACTTTATATTTTTGGGTTTGTCATGGTAAGTTATGCATGCTCAGCTATTGCCAAAGCATTTCATCAAGTTCTGGATGATCAAAAGGGCCAAAAACACCATGAAAATCACCTTTATGCCACCTTTTACACCAGCAGGAAGTACTTCCGAGGGAATGCACTTTTGGAGGGGCAAATGGACACCAAATTGGAAAATTCCACTTGGGTTGGAAAGTAGACAGGCATGGCTTTCCAAGAAGCCAGTCTGAGCTCAATTTGGATGCCGAGAAGTGCCCCAAAATCAGGCTGAAAGGTGCGCAATGCGTAGAGCTCAAGTGCGCGGCGCATAGAGATTTTTGGTCAAATTTTCACCTTCCAACTCAAAATTTCGGCCAATTATGACTAGTTTCACCTCTTGATGTGGTGTTTGACCCAGCTTGATGTAATTTGATGTGTATGATGTAATTTTGGCACATTTTTACTTGTTCTAGAGGATTCATTCGCTAAAAGGTGAAAATTAAATGAATGAATTAGTTTCCTAGCATATAGGGTAAGTTGTTTGACTACCTAAATTTCAGTTCCTTGTTTAGAATTAGTTCAAAAAGCTCCTAGAATGATGAGCTCGACCCCTAGAGGCAAGGAAAGGGGTTAGGATGGTCTATATGATGTAATTTCTCAATCATTTTGAGGGGTTGGAGAGGTTGGACTCTTGGAAAAGCTTGACACTCTATTGTACATATTTTATCTGCATTTTTGGCAAAGGAAAGACCAGGGTTTTGCAGCACTATTTGGGATTCATGTGGCTTTATGAGTTGATGGTGTGCTTCTTTCAGTATTTGTAAGTTGTTTATGTGTATCACTTTCATTCTCTTATCTTCTGCAATTGAACAAATGAAGTGTTAAGGTAGAATCTATAATTTGCTATGCTCTGCCTTTAAGTTTGTTTGATTTTCCATGTTTTCATCTGTTTATGGAGAATCCTTGAAAGTTTCTTGCTCTCCTTAACTTCTCACCAGTCAGATCTAACCATTCATTCTCTTTAAAAGCATCAAGACAATCGCCTACCTTGCCCCAAGTAGACCTCTGCAAAAACTGTGCCTCATCCCCGCACCCAAAATTGCCTTTCCCTTGAATTCAACTAAACTTCAAAAAAAAAATCAATTTCAAACTCCTTGTACTCCATACCTAGCCTAAAATTAGTTATCAATTTAGTCATCTCGATCCTCATTGATCACCTTTAGCCGAGATTGACCCAGAGAGAGCCCTCTCCTGTCCTCGTAGGGCTAGCTACGAGGCTGAGCTTGGTTTGATGTAGCCTTGAGTTTTACCTTATTTCAGCCTAAGGTAGATTTGAGCACTAACAACTACATAGATGACTAAATTCAAATTAGTTAGTATCATAGGATCTTATAATCTATGTCATGACCGAAATTCCAAAAACTAATTTTATTTGCTTTAGATTAATTATTTTATGTTTTGATTTTTAATTTTGGTTATACGATTATGGTTATGGTTAAGGTTGTATTTTATTATTATTTAAAATGTGTTTTTGAATGGGAAAATGGATTCAATACTCAGTTTATGACACACTTTCCATAGATGTCTCCCCTGAGCATGTGCAAGTCACTGGTAGTGGATAGGGAAAGCGTGTTCACTCGGTCCCCTATGTTGATCCCAATGAACTAGGTATTTGAATTATTTATGTAATATCATTGAGCTTTGCTAATTATAGGATTGTAGATTAAACCAAATAAATAACAGCATAGTCTTGAACTGGTCTTGGGATTTCACTGGAAAACTATGTTCATTTGGGGTTTGAACTGATTATATATGGATGCTTTCCATGGATTTCATGATGCATTTTTACAGTGCAAGTAAGGATTGTGGACCCTTCCAAGGACTTAAATTCTTATGGAGTTGGAAATGTGGATTGTAAAGAAAGAGTTTAAAGATGGAATCTTAAACAAGAGAAAAATATGCTTCAAATGACCAGTGGAGGTAGATATGCTAATGGAAAAGGAGACATGCAAGGCACCGGTTCCAATGGGGAAGACCTCCCAATGTATGCTACTTGTAACAATTCATGGAATGGAACAATCTCTCTTACCAATACTTGTTTTAGGATTCAATATAAGAATATGATTATTCCTTGTCGATTGTTTTTCTCATAAATCTCGAGTTTTTGGAGTGATGCTATGATAATATATTTATTTTGATAGTAGATTTTCTTTTATTAATTGGTGTCGTATGTGTGTGTGCCAGGGTTGATGACACATGACAACCTATGAATAAGGTTGTGCCTCTTCCTTCCACCAAACTTACTCCTTACAATATTTTGATTATTCTTCGGGTCATAATCGTGGGTTTTTTCTTTCAATAACGAGTATCGATGTGTGTTAATGATGCATACCCACTTTTGCTAGTCTTCGTGATATGTGAGGTCTAGTTTGTTGTGTCATGGATTCTTGACCAGTTTCCTAAATGGATGCCCATTAACCGATAAACATTTCTTGGCATGATTTCTTTGAGGTTAGTTTACCATCTTGAGGAATATTAATAAATTAATAATCCCTGGCATTTAGCTTTAGATGTGGCCATATTACTTTTAGGAATATATTCAAGAAGCCACTCATTTAAGGCTATTAAAGCAGCCATCATGTGTATTATAGGAACCTTGTGGGTGAGATTGAATGTTGTATTTAGCAATTTCATAGGTTTGACAGAGAAGGAGAGCCATCTCAGTTGGCCAGTGTTGATATTTTTGTTAGTACAGTGAACCCTCTAAAGGAGCCCCCTCTTGTCACAAAAAATATTGTTCTGTCTATCCTTGTCATGGATTATCCCGTCGATAAAGTTTCATGCTATGTTTGTGACGATGGAGAAGCAATGTTGAATTTTGAAACACTTCTAGAAACTTCAGAATTCGCAAGGAAGTGGGTGCCATTTTTCAAAAAATACAGTATCGAGCCTAGGGCTCCAGAATTCTATGTTGCCTAGAAGATTGATTATTTTAGGGATAAAGTACAACCTTCTTTTGTTAAAGAATGGATATCAATGAAGGCAAGTGCACATTTGATCCAAAATGGATTAAGCATAGCCTCCAGATCAAAAGTCTTCAAACATAGGTGAAAGTGGAATAATGTTGAAGTGCTCGTGAATACAAAGCCAACAGTGCAAATAGTGTGTAAATCTGAATTTGAATGAGAAAATTAGAGCCAATTAAAGATTAGGTCAAAAAGTCCTATGTCAGTAGGACATGTGGAAACCTGGGAAAGAGTCACAGGTTCTTGATGATGTCAGTGTAAAAGGTGATGTGGCAGTTTGTGATTGGTTCATACCACAAGCGATGGGATCAATGAACAAGGGCATAAATCGTTCAATAAAAGGAGGTCAACGCATATCGCGTCGAAACATGCAAGCAGGTTATCCTGGAAAACGGACGCAATGAGATTATGCAGAAGAAGTTAAACTCCTTTTAGTTCTGGCAAGGAAGCAATAAGTGGTTTATCACGTGCCCTCAAGGCAGGAAATGGTTTTCCAGAAATCTGTGTGATTCCACTCAACGGTTGACACGTAGCATCCTAAAACCACTTTCTTGTGCACCTTAGGAGAATTAATAGACGTGCTAGTTGGAGTACGAGAGCACGCGACAATTGTTGGATCCCTCAGGACAGATAGATGGTGCAGATTGTCTAGAGTAGTTGATAAGCGAGACGCAATAACTTTCAGATTGCTTGTTCTCGAGATCAACACCAGGAAAAGGCCGGACAGTTGGGGTCCACCCTGGGCCCGCAGGTTCTTTCTTTTATAGTTCGTTTCTATTATAAACATATTGTTCCACATTTATTGCAATTTGTAATTGTACGTGTTATATAAACACCATAACACAGAAAATTTGATAGGAGATTGTGTTGTGAACCATTCCATGGGGTCTAGACGTCAGAGTGACCAAGTGTGGTCGAGTGTATACTCGTTTCGACTCGAATATTCAAGCTGAACATAGCCGTGAGATCCATTTTCATGTTTGAGACTCTATTTTTGAGTTCACACCTGTAACAACTATTTGAATACATAATAAAGAGGTCAGCACTGGAAGCTAAAGGACTAGGAGACATAGCTAGGAAGTTTGGTGAACTCCTTTATCAATTTTGGTTGTGTTGATGTGTTTGATTGTGTTTTTATAATTGTTTATGTGTTTATGTTATTTGAAATCTTACCGACCCATTGCACTAAGTAACATAGGAAACTTCACACATAGTTTGTAATACCTTTTTCCAATGTCAGATCAAGTGGTATCAGAGCATTAAGGTTTTTAAGGTTTGACAAGTTTGTGTGGATATTTGAATCCATACTAGGTTGAGGCTCGGACGAGGTGAAGGTGAACTTGTTGAGGTGAATCCAGATATTAGAAGGGTCCTTTCACGAAGAAGGATGGTAGATGAAGCTCCACTTGGGTTAGAATCCAAGTTCTTGGATAGTTTCATGACGATACATGCCACGGTGGAAGAAATGCATAATGAGTTTAAAAATGGCAAAGGTGAAGGTACTTCATCACCTAGAGTAGAAAAAGGAGCAGAGGAACCTTTTCTTTTTGGCCCTCAAGATAAAGAAGATAAAGGAAAAGGAGAAAAGGCTCCACCATCTCCTCCATCATCACCATCATCGTCATCATCATCGTCTTCTTCTCATAAAACTAGTCCTTCTAAGAAGAAGAAAAAGAAAGCCTCTTTGATCAAATTAGATGTAAAATTTTATTTTCCAATCTATGATGGACAACTTAACATTGAAAAGCTTGATAATTGGATAAGGAAAATTGATGTATATTGTAGGGTGAAAAAAGTTGATTCAAAAAGGAAGAAGATCTAGTTGGCTAGCCTTCGACTTGGAGGAACTGCACTTGTGTGGTGGGAAGGCAAGACACAAGCAGATCTCCAAAAGTATGGTAAAATCATTTCAACTTGGAATAAATTTGTTTCTGCCATTAAAAAGCAATTTTATCCTTTGGCTTATATGCAACAAGAAATGATGAGTTGGAAAAAACTACATCAATTGAAGGGTCAAAGTGTCCAAAGTTATACTCGGGAATTTCGTAAGAGAGCGTTAACATTAGGCATATCATTGGACTCACTAGAGACATTGTTAAAATATATAGGTGGTATTCATAGTTATTTGAAGCATATTATACTTATGTTTAATCCCACTAGCTTAGATGATGTATCAGTTCAAGCAACTCATCTAGAGGATAGAGGTAAAAATGTAACCCCAGATCTTGAGAAATCATCCAAATCTATTGAAAGCAAGAATAAAGGCAGGAAGAAATTGAAATGGAAGGAGAGGAAAATAAACACTGTGAAGAAGGATAAACCTTCATGCACTCATTGTAAGAAGGAAGGACACAATGAGGCACACTGTTGGTCTTTGCATCTAGAATTGAAGCCTAAGAAGTTTGGGAGTAAAGAGCGAAAGAATGTTGCTGCTATTCAAAAGGACTTGGGATCAAACTCAGGTGCTGAAATAACAGTCACAGCTATAGGTATAAAAGGTAAAGATTCTTAAGCATCTACAAGTAAATCTTTGCATTTTGTTGATAATGAAAGCTATGAGAGGAAAAGAAATGAGCTATTTCATATTAGAGTCATTTCCAAGCACATTAAAATTGATACTTTATTTGATAGCGGGTCACAAGTTAATTTGATTTCTAAAACAATTGTAAAGAAGTTGGGTCTAGAAACAAAAGCTCATAAAAAGCCATATCCATTAGGTTGGGTGTGTGATAAAACAAATCTACAAGTTATGAAACAATGTAAACTTTGTTTTGCTATTGGGTCAACATTTGTAAATGAGGTTGAGTTAGACATAGTCCCATTGGACATATGTGGAATTGTATTAGGAAGTCCATACTTGTACGATAGAAAAGCTATCTTCTATCCAGCTGAAAATAAGTATCAACTCACTAAGGATGGAATTGAATATATTGTAAGGGCTCATAAACTCAAAGATAACTTCATTCTCATAAATTCAGGACAAATGAAAAAAATTGTAAATTCAAGTAAGCAATTTTTACTAATGATTGTAAAATCAAAGGATCTTGATAAATCCGATGCATTCCAAGGTTTTAATCCTCTACAGAAAGCAGATCTAGTTAAAGTTATTTCTGATTATGATATTCTGTTCCAAGTGCCTAAAGGGATTCCATCCAAGCGAGAGATAGCACATGAAATTTATTTGTAGCAAGATGCTTCACTACCTAACATTGGGATGTACAGGTTATCAAATCTAGAGAATGCAAAGATAAAGAAACAGGTACAGGAGTTGCTCAATAAAGGGTTTATTCGACCAAGCACATCACCGTGTGATCACCTATTGTGTTGGTGCGAAATAAAGACGGTTCGTGGAGAATGTGCATTGATTTTAGAGCACTAAATAAAATCACAATAAAGAATTGTTATCCTCTTCCTCATATTGATGATTTATTAGATCAATTAAAAGATGCAGTTTACTTCTCTAAATTAGACTTGCGAAGCGGCTACCATCAAATCAAAGTTGCAGAACAAGATGTATGGAAAACTGCTTTCAATACAAAGCAAGGAATTTATGAATGGTTGGTTATGCCTTTTGGCTTAACTAACGCTCTTGCTACATTTATGCGAGTCATGAATGATGTATTTAGACCATTTCTTGATGATTTTGTAATAGTTTCTTTAGATGATATTCTTGTTTTTAGTAAGACATGGGATGAACATGTAAAGCAGATTTTAGATGTTTTAAAAAGAGAAAATCTCTATGTGAAACTGTCAAAATGTGAATTTGTCAAAACATCCTTGAATTATTTGGGTTATATTGTAGGGGTGGTGAGTTGAAGATAGATCCCTCTGAGTTCGAAATCATTGTAAAATGGCCTAAGCCCAATACTGCTACAAAAATTAGAAGTTTCTTAGGGGCAACACAATATTGGAGAAAGTTTATTGCTAGCTTTTTGTTGATTGCAACTCCTTTACATGCTTTGACAAGTGTGAAACATGTGTTTCAGTGGGGAGGAAAACAACAGAAAGCCTTTGACACATTGAAAGAAAGGATCAGTGCAACGCCAGTACTAGCATTGGCAGATCTTCAACATACATTTGATATCAAGACAGATGCAAGTGAATATGCCATGGGGGTAGTATTGATGTAGCATAGGAAGCCTATATGCTTTCATTCGTAGACATTTACATCAACAATAGTTAACTATCCTGCATATGATAAAGAATTATATGCATTAGTTCAGAGCGTTAAAAAGTGGAAACATTACATAATGGGGAAAGAAACATTCATACACATAAATCATCAACCACTTCAATATTTACACTCACAAACTAAATTGCAACAATCAAGACATTACAGGTGCATGGGTTTTCTACAAAAATTTCATCTTGTTATCAGATATAAGAAGGGCATACATAATAAGGTTGCAGACATGTTATCAAGACCAATTATAAATGCATCCACTATACTTAAGCATAATTCAGATATTCATGAAAGTTACATTGAACAATATGCTCAAGACACAAATTTTAAGGACATATATGCAACTTTAAGTCATGGAAAGCAGGTAGAAGAATTGGATTATTATATAAAGGAAAAACTCTTATATCATTTGGGAAAGTTATGCATTCCACAAACTGAAAGAGTTAACATAATTTGAGAAGTACATACTTCTCTCATATCAGGTCATTTTGGTGTAAGTAAAATAGTTGCACAATTACAAAGGTTCTATTATTGGCCACAAATGAATGAGGCATTTTCTAGATATATTAGAGGATGCACTATGTGTGCTACAAGCAAGCCAAGTAATAGAAAATTAGGCTTGTATACTCAATTTCCAATTCCTTCTTATCCTTGGGAAAGTGTTTCCATGGATTTTGTTGGGGGATTGCCAAAGTCTAGAAAGGGTCATGATTATTTGTATGTAGTTGTGGATAGGTTCAATAAGTATTTTGATACCATGTAATAAACAGGTCACAGTTGAACAAACTGCAAAGTTGTTCTTTCAAAATGTATGGGTTCATTTTGGGTTACCCACTTCTATTGTATCTTATCGAGATTCTTGATTTGTTGGGAAATTTTGGTCAAGTCTATGGGAGTTAATGGACACAAGGTTAAAGAAGAGCATGACATTTCATCTGCAAACAGATGGTTAGACAGAAGTAGTCAACAAGGCAGTGATATAGTTGCTTCGAGGATTTTGCAGCAAGCATCCCAAACTTTGGGATGAGCATCTGTGTTATGTGCAGTATGCTTACAACCATGCAAAACATTCTTCTACTCAGATATCTCCTTTTGAGACTTGTTTTGGTTTTATGCCAAAGTCTCCCTTGGATTTTGTCTTTGGTAAAGACATAGCAGTTCATGGACATAGTGATGTGGACAAAGCAACCAAGTTCATTGAACAAATCCAGGAAATTCACCAAGCAGAGCAAGAACAATTGGAAAGAAGCCAAGCAAAGTATAAGGCACAACATGACAAGCATCGAGTTGAGCATAGTTTTCAAGTTGGTGATCAAGTCTGGTTGTACATCAACAAAGAAAAACTGCAAGGGGAAGGTAAAAAGTTGAAACCAATTAGATATGGCCCTTTCAAAATACTTGATAAAATTGGTGAAAATGCTTTCCACCTAGATCTATGATCCGAATTTAAATAGGAACGCAATAGATTACAGAGATAACCATAAATACAGAGATGTGATAACCATAAATAAAGAGATGCAGCAAAAATAATACTTCATTTCATTAATGGAAAATACCGAAATATGCTTACAACCAGAATTGGAAATAAACCAGCTAGGGCGATGGTAGCTTATCTCTGAGAA
>APFE030433688.1:0-72472 GCA_000404065.3 Pinus taeda | reverse complement strand
ATTATGCTTTGATCAAGATTGTGGTCATGCATCAGTTGGCCCAGCAGGGTGTTCCATGGGAGGATTTCATCTCTCGAGATTTCTTCACAGCGCCACCACCCCCTGAGGTTGTTCATGAGGAGGGAGGACCTTCACAGCATTATGACATCCTTGAGCCCAGACATGTCAGCTCCCCTCCATTGGTCACATATCAGAGAGGCCACAGGGCCTTATTTGCATCAGCTCGGCGAGTATTTTCTCCACATCAGGTGGAAGGGGTCTCGCCTTCTTCATCAGCACCGCGAGTGTTATCTCCACATCATGTGGAAGGGGCCTCGCTTCCGACAGCAGCACATGTATCAGAGAGGGGCAAGAAGCCCATGATTGATGAGGGCCCTTCAGCAGGTCCGGATACACATGTCATTGATTTTGAGGCTAGCTCTCCTGCCTCAAAGCTCAAGGAGATCATCCGAGAGCAAAGGACCGAGAATGAGTCACTGCACAAGAAATTGCAGATGAAAAAATGGGTAATTAACTATTTAGAGCAGCGAAACAAACAGTTGGAGGATGAGCACGAGCTTTATGAGCAGCGGAAGATTCGTGAAGACCGGGAATTGGCCCGTAGGAGACCCGGTGATTTGACACCCATAGATCGAGAATCCATGCTTATTCAGGTGAACACTCACTTGGAAAGATTGTTGGCGAAAGCCAATAGAGACAAAGATATGCTCCGCCACATGAAGAATCGTTATTGGGCTCAAATGCACGTATGTAAGGCAAAAATGAAGGTGCTCAAAGGACGGTTGGCCAAGGCACTAAAACGAAGAAAAAGGGATGATCCCCTCCACATCTTGGCTGAGGCTTCCTTGAAGGAGCATGGTGCTAAATGACTTACCTTCTGCACAAATTTCAAAAAATTTTGAGTATTTTTTGTCATTTGTGAATTTTTTGGGCAAAAAACAAGTTTTCTTCCCCAACACGTAGCGCGCCGTGTGCTACCCTGAAGATGGGCAACTCCTTTTCATGAAAACTCAGCATTTTTGGATTTTTCATGCAAAAATACACTTGCTCAGCAATTGCCAAGAAATTTCACCAAGTTTTGAGCCTCCAGAAGGTCAAAAAACAAGCAAAAAATGACTTTCTGCCACCTTTTTGACACACAGGAATCAGTATTGGGAGATTGCAAATTTGGAGGGGCAAATGGTCACCAAATTCGGAACTTCCACTTGGGTTGGAAAGTAAACATCCAGACCTTTCCAAAAAGCCCACTTTTGCCTCATTTGGACTCTGGGAAGTGCCTCAAAAGTAGGCCCAAAGGCGCACTACGCGTTGAGATTCAGGGCGCTACGCATCAGGCTATTTTCACATAAATGCACCTACAGCTCAGCAAAACGCAGTTTTGACTAGGTTTGACTTTTTGGAGTGGATTTTGATCCTCCTTGATGTAAATGATGTAATTTTATGATACTTGGACACTGATTTATCTCTTCTAGAAGATTCATTCATGAAATAGGCAAAAATTTAATGAATGAATTGGTTTCCTAGCTTATAGAGGCAAGTTGTTTTGACTGCCTAGATTTTAGTGCTCAATTTGGAATTGGTTGAAACAGCTCCTAGGATAGTGAGCTCGACCCCTAGAGGCAAGGAAAGATGTTAGATTGCTATATTACGTACTTTCTTGGTCATTTCATGTTTGGACTCTTGAGGGAGAAAGCTTCTATTGTATACTCATTGTATCTCTGCATTTTTGGCAAAGGAAGAAAGACCAGGGTTTTGCAGTCCTTTTTGGGATTCCTGTGGTTACATGTATTGATGGTGTGTTTCTCTTTGTACTTGTAAGTTTGTTATGCAAATCATCTTCTTACTTTTTCTTCTGCAAATTAGGCAAATGAAGTGTTAAAGTAGAATTCATGGTTGCTATGCTCTGCCTTTAAGTTTGCTTAATATCAATGTTTTCAGCTGTTTAAGGAGAATTCAAGGTGATTGCTTGCTCTCCTTAGCTTCTCACCAGTCATTCTCCTACCTCGCCCCAAAGAACCCCCTGTGAAAACTGTGTCCAATCCCCGCACCCAAAATTGCCTTTTCCCCAATTTTCCACCAAAACCCTAAAAATCCCAAATCAAACCTTTTTATCAGTTTACTAGCCTAAAATCAGTGTTCTTTATTGGTTATCTCTGCCTGTTGAAGATCTTTACCGAGATAGACCAAAGAGAGCCCTCTCCTGCCCCATAGGGCTAGCTACGAGGCTAAGTGGTTTGATGTTGCCTTGGAGTTTACCTTTTTCATCCTGAGGTGAAATTTCAAGCGCTAACAGTTTGTTTGTTTCATAAAGTACAATTATAAGTGCCTAGGAAAATAGTAAATATACGTTGTTCGTTTGTTTCATAAATTACAATTATAACTATGTTCAGAAATCATTGATCCCATCTTTGATGACTCCATTGCATCCAAAATGTTAGTTTTGCAGTGTGTTAAATAACATGCGTGTTTTGACCTAACCTTGAATCATCTAAATTTGAGATTTTTTTAGAAGTCTTTGTTCTAGTTTTCTACTTAAATTTAAGTGAATGGTAGTTTTAACTCTATTAAACATTTTTATCAGAGAACTTGCTTAGCACACAATTCTTCATCTTGCTTTTGATACATTTAGCTGTTCGGTAACATTTTTCTGATTGTATAAAGAGAACATTATTGTTGGATGCCCAAGCTCTTCTTCTCAGACAATGTTGCAGGCTAAAGAGACAATGTCCTGACCCCTTGTTGCAAAAGTTCCATTGGAAAGGAATTTTTATTGTTACCAGGTTTCATCTATCTCACCAAGAGAAGAATCTCTTTTGTGCAATATTTGTAGATTGCCAGAATCTACTCGATCAAACACGTTTTGTGTTTGCAATTACTACTAGGTAATCTAGTTATTCCTTCCTCTATTTTATTTTTATCTCTTTATTTCCTGTAGCATTGCTACAGTGGATTATAGTGGGTATCTTAAAATTTTCATGTCAACATTATATTGCAAGTAGTAGTTCACCATGATTACTATGGTATTTTAAGGAATTCTTTTGGAGGATGGTATTGTCAGCCATGTGAAGCTTTAAACTGGCAATACCAACTCCAAGGCATGAGGAGTCCAAATGTAGCTAGACATGGTATGCCTGGTTGTGGTATGAACTGTGCTCTATGTGGTGGTTTTAAGAGGACTATTGATGGCTAGTGGGTTCATGTATTTTGCGTCGAGGTAAAAATCTCTGATTGAATGGTGTTCACTTTAAAAGAATACAAGAAGTTAATTATGCAAAATCGTATTGTTGATTTTAGCTTGTGTGTAATGATTTGGTGAGGAGAAATATATTTTCTCCCTTATGTTATCTTCATTTCCTTCATGAACCTACAATGGTTGTTGGAGAATACATTCAGGAGGGGTCAATTGGAGCTTGTTAAAGGGCTGTTATGTTTAAATTGAGATGATGCTTCACTACCAGTAATGCATATAAGTTTGATCATGCTAAATTTTTTTGTTTTACTTGTTCTATGCATGATTGTTACATCTGGATTCTGTCTAGTGAGTTGTTGTTAGAGACCTCTGTTAGCATCCCCAAATCCCAACCAGTCTTTCTAAGAAGACATGGGTAATGTAAAATTGTGTTTGCTTGGTAGTGCCAGCCTTGGTATTGGCAGGCACTATTGTGATCTAGTTTCATGCCCCACTGTTCTCTTTTATTTCTAGTATCTTGTTACTTGGAGATGGAGGACACAATTACCATTATATAATATAGTTTTTCCTAAATTTTGTTTCTTTGCTTCTCTTTGTCGAACACAAAAGTAAAGAGCAACAAGATTTGTTGTATCTAGATACAATCTTAGGAAGATATTTAGCTTTTGCAAGCTTGGATATATACTTCAAGAATGATCACAAAATGGTTCTAGATGTTGATGGGATGCAGGGAATGGATTGAGTGTTAGGTCAAGCCTTTCACACCCTTGTAAGATCATTGGGCTAGTTCAAGAATTTGTCCACCAAAAAGAGCTCCTAAAAGCTGGCCACTTTTACTATGTACAAAACATGCATTGATATATAGACCATTTTAGTCAATGGAATGAGCGATGAACGCCAGTTTAAAGGTAACTTGCAATCTCCACCTCATTATTTGAATTTTATATTTTCTTTGGAGAAAATATCGAAGTATTATTACCTCTAATAAAGGTGTTGGAGAATTGACATTTAGCCTCAGAAACTTCACTTGTAAAATATTTTCATTATTTCCTTTACGTAAGTTATCCATATGATATCAATTTGAGGATATGTATTGTAATATACCCAAATTTCCACTTTGCAGATGGCTCGAAATTTAACACATTCGTTGATTCAACATTTTATGGAAGGTACTAATTTTTACTGGGACATTTTTGTAAAAGGAGCAAGAGTAGTTGTTAGAAAGGAAAAATCAGGGTTTCGTTTTGGCCAAAATGAATCCCCTACTTGGCTGAATCATAAATGAAAGCTTATGAATCTTGGGGAGACTACTTCTTATTTGGGCAGGTCCTTCAATAAATAGTGTTTTAGTTGTATTTTTTCAGTGTTTGGTTGTTGGAGATGGATAATAGCCAAGTTTTAAAAAAGAAAATTTCAAGCTTGGGGTAATATTGACCTACTGCCTTCCAAGAAGATTGCAATTGTTGATAAATTTCTAGCTGCGAGTCACATTGGTTTCTGTGTCTTTTTCTTTTTTTCTTTTCAAGTAGCCTATAAAATGCTGGAAAAGGTACTCCAAAACTTTTATTAGGCAAGCAAGGTGGGGTAAAATGGATTGATATGGTGTCTTTGATTTTTTTGTAATTGCACTTTCCATATATTTCACTTGCTTATTGGCTTCCACATTCCCACTTCTATTGGCATTCCTTTGCACCTCTTAGTGCAATTGCTAGTTTTAAAATCAATGCCTATATATGCAATTTCACATTCCCACTTTTATTGGAGTTCCTTTGCACTTCTCGATGCAAATGCTAGTTTTAAAATCAATGCCTATATATGCAATTTCAAGGACTACCATAATTCTCACATAATTCTTTAAAGGGTTCTAGCTCAATGCTAGAGCACCTGCTTTATAAGCAGGAGGTTGGTGGTTCGATTCCATTGTGTCCTAATATGAATTAATCAACGATATTGTAGTTTATTTTTAATTAAACACTGTTAATATTGGTTTATTTCAATGGTGAGATATTTTTCTAGATTCATTATTTTATATTGTCTCTAAAGAGACAAAAGCATTCATGTATTATCTTTTAATGTAATTTTTTATTGTCTCTCGATCAAAGATGTTGTCTTTTTAAAGACAATATGTCTTTAATTCCAACTATTGTCTCTAGAGAGACAAAAATGAAATTGTCTCAAGAGAGACAAAAATTCTTGTGTTGTATATTGTCTTTATAGAGACAATATTTTAAGACAATTTAATTTGAGACACTCGCTTAAAGACAATATTTAAGACAATAGACAAGTTTTCTTTTGTATCAAGTTAAGACAATTTACCCAAATATTGTCTTAAAACCCTCCTTTGTGTTGTGGTGATTCTAAATTAAATATAACCTTTTATATTTTTTAAAATTAATTAATTATAAATTATAATTCAGTTATTAAATTAGTAATGAAGACAATTATCGGTGGCTACTATTCACAAATGCAGGTTGGCTCATTATTATTATTCAATGAAAACCACGCCACCTAGAATTACCATATTGGTAGTTCTTAAGGGGTTAGGCTTTCTCTCCTCCCACATGCCTCTAATTCTTGGGCTATTAACATGTTTCTTTATGTCCAACCAAAACAAACTCTTAACCAAGAATAAGCAATTTTAAGACATACACGAGGCACATTATAAATTAAGTATATTTATTTATTTGGCATTTTTATTTTAATTAATTTAATTATTTTATATATATGTGTGTGTGTGTGTGTGTGTGTGTGTGTGTGTGTGAGAGAGAGAGAGAGAGATGTCCACAAGGTGATCAAGTGCTCTGTTACTCATTCAATTCCCTGCATGATCACGGTGATATATTGTACATGATAAATATGTAGTCTTGCCAAGCTTACAAAATAATAATAATAATAATTAAATAATATGTTATTAAAATAAAAATAATTTGATTAAAAATCCTAAATTATCAATATACAATAATACTTTATAGCAATCAATTTTTATTTTATGAAATCATTATTATTATTTTAAATCGCTACTTTAACATTATATAAAAAAAAAAAATAATTTTAATTTTAGAATAGCAAAGTGTAACATTATAATTTTTTTTTTTAAGTTCGGTTGGTGAGATATGTCCAAGGGATTGAACATGTAATAACTTGGATACACAAGGGCTTGCCAACATGCTTTTTGTCAATTGTACTCCACAAGTGAACATTGTCATGTTATAATTTAAAAATTAAAAGATTCCTAAATTTATGGATCATCAATACATACTAATAATACATTAATAATTTTTTCAAAGTATCTTGGTTCAAGTGGCATTAATGAATTTTTCAAAGTATCTTGGTTCAAGTGGTTTGGAGAACAATTTGTTTCCTCAATTGTATGGGTTCAAGTTTTTAGAAACAAGTTGTAATTGGTCTGTTTTTGGAACTTATGAACTAGTTGTATTTGTGTCAATTATGAATTATTTGTATTGGTGTAATAGTGGAAACCCATCTTTTGAAGCTACCAATTCTCCTTAAATTCTCTTTCCAATTTTAAAAATAAAATAATAAAATAATAATTCTAAATCATTAATATATACTAACAATATATTTTTCAAAGAGGTAAGATCTATTGGTGGAATATATATTAACAATATATTGTTCAAAGGGGTTAGATCCATTGGTGAAAAACTAAGATATTTTCACCAGTGGACATGGTTCAATTTTCCTAAGGCCTAGCTTGTAGTCACGGGGACACTTTGAGGTAGTGGTAGAATGTGCACCAAAGCCCACAACACAATCTCCTTTTCAATATAAGGCCATATGGCATAGAGTAGTCAGTGGTGGGGTGAAGGGGTCTTCTTAAGGCACTATGTGGTGAAAAGATCAACAAATTGAAACCTCTTGAAGCGATGAATATGTGTTGGTGTGAAGCCATAACTATGTGTTGGTGTGTAAAAGGTGACCAATTTGAAGCCTCATGAAATTGTGAGTATGTGTTTATGTGGCGTAGTCCACGTGTGATCTTCAGAAGATTTTAATGGCTTAAAAGGTCGCCAATTTGAAATCTTATGAAGCCATGAGTATGTTTTAGTGTAGAGATGTCAATTGAGTTTATCTTAGGTAGTTGGGTAGAATAGTTGTTATCCTCCTCACCCAGGTTCAAGTCTAGTAAATTGACATTTTGACGCTTTAGATTAGAGTAATTTTGTTATTCACTTAAGTGAGTCTCTATACAGGTTTGATTTTCATAACTTAATAGTTGTAGGTCATGATTTCTCAAATTATAGATAAATTAACCAAAACAAAAAACAATATATTGATTAAATATATATTGTGAAACTTCATCAAACTTTATCCTATACAAAATAATATTTAAAAAAATCAATATATTCATGAAATACATATTTTAATTTTTTTTTATTATATATATATATATAATATATATATATATATATATATATTATATATATATATATATATATATCCATAGAACCCTTTTATTTGATTGGAAAAAATAAAAAATATTCTTTTTAATATGAATTTGAAAAAGATCTAACATACATACATATTTTATCATGTGTAAAGAAAGAATCACTAAGCATAAAAATTAAGATAATTAAAAAAAATCAAAAATATAATTTAAATTTAAAAAGAGATAAAAAAAATACAATAGAAATAAATAAAAGTAATAACAAGTGGTATCTTAAATTATTTCATAAAACTTTGTGGAAAAAATAATTCTTGATAATAGATTTATTATTATTTAATTTGAAGGCATTTTACAATATAGTCATTACCTTTTTAAATAGCGAGTGTTACATGAAAATATTACGGAAAAAAATATGGGTTATTAAAACCTAGAGTTTATAATGACCATATTGAATTGATTCTATGACTATGTTAGTTTACCCTAATTACCTTAACAATTCTCTTCTTAAATATGGCTTGGTAAGATTAATTTGGTCCCAATGTCTTTCTTGAAGTCCATATAAAAAGTTACCATCTATTAGAACACATGGGTAACCAACTTTTGTATTTTCCAATTTTTAGGATACTTTTTCTCTTACATCGTTCGTCAACCATCTCACATCCTAAGATCTTAAATCCTCCCCCACACCTTGAGATAGCATGCGAGTACACTTCTCACCCTTACACCTATTTGAGTGGTCCATTCCATAATTTGATCACGCATATCTCTATATTTTACTACTTTACAACATGTATGCTTGAATAATAGGTCTTACAACAAACCAACCTCAAGATAGCATGCACATATATCTACCATCCTCATACATATTCAAGTGGTTCATTCCACGACTTAATCATCCATCATCTCCATGCATGAAAAGGATGACACTATGTGTTATTATGCTACAACATGTATGCCTAAATAACATGTATTTCAAAAACCTTAAGCAATACAACCTATTTATGGCTAGGCTTTACAACATGACGTTCATGCATTGATGCAACTCTCCATAACATGTTATCTCATTCAATAGGCTTCAGTACCATCAACTCGATCTACATTCTCTCATCCATGCAACTACATGATTTTTTTCTTGCTATATCTCCAACCCATGTTGAACCATAATTTGCTTGCACTCCTTAACCTCCACTTAGTAGTCATCTATTGCATTTGTATCACTTTGCTTGATCCTTTAAACATCATTTGCACCTATGGTCTCTCTTAAGCCCAACTCACCTTCATTTAGTAGACATCCTTCTTCTCTACGCATGATTCCTACTCACTTGCAATTACTGGGCATTTCTTGGAAATCCTTCCATGATCTATATTGGTTTATTATATTGCTCTCAATCCATATTTATGCTTTCAACATGGAAAAAGTGGAGGAATCGGCTCATAGTGTTACAGATCCATTTGGGCACATCAAATCCCAACATCCAGATCAGTGTTTTAGGGCTCATAAAACCCTAATTTAAGTTGCTTCATGCCCTAAACAAGTCACCCCTTTGAATGCCTCCTTCCTAGACAGTTTCATGACTTGAAGACATCTAGAAATAGCCTCTAGAGGGACCAGCATAGGTAAGCCCTTATGAAGGAGCGTTGCAGAGCAGTTGAGTCCATTTCCAAGGTGCTTTGCAAAGCACTTAGGCTTCCTTTCACCTGCATTGGGCAAGAATGAGCGAAATTCGCATAAGGTTTAGGGAATATTCTTATCTTTTGGAGTCATCTAGAAGGTTCCCTCACTTATCAACTCCTATGAGCTAGAAAATGGATGAGGAATGAGTTATGGTGCATCCTATCCTCTCATCCTTCCTCCATGGAACTAATTATAAGTATGGAAGGGCATTCAATGCCACCATTTATGAAAAAACCTCCTTCATCTTCCCATAAATTGACCACTCATCTAAGTGATCAAGGGCTGGATTATGTTGAATTTTAAGGAGATAATGCTGTTATGAGATTTGGATTTGAAGCAATTATTGTAATGCTACAAGTTTGTCATGCTTTTTATGTGATGTGGATGGGATCCAAGCTGGAGGAATGGCTTTGAATCAGACACTAATGGTTGTAATTCCTTCTTCTATCTAATAAAGTGTTTGAACCTTTTTCCCATATGTTTCATAATGCTTATATGTGTGAATTGTATTTGATTCCTTTCACTTATATTCTATAGATCGTATGCTTTGATCGATTCTTTTGTTTCTATTGTGTTTACAGGGTAATTCTCAAGAGGATTAAGTACAGGAAGGAGCGACAGGATCGATACAAGGGAGACGAGAGGAAAGCGGAACTACAAGTAGGTCTTCTATCTTCTCATCTTATCTATTGCTTATAGGAAAAGTCTAAAACACTTTAAACTATTGTTCTAGATACAACGAATTATCTAGCGAATTAGTATTTATCCGTAGATACCAAATTCTCCAAAAAAAATTGGCTACTCCACTGTGGAAGATCCTCTTTCCTAGTTGCTTATCCACCTCCTAAGACATCCTTGTAGACCTTATCTGTGTTCATAGATTGTAATTCAACTCTTTACATTGAAAAATTGGTCAAAATTGTGTCAAATTGCCTCTTGAAATGGCTCATTGTCACCAGCGCAGGCTTGTGAGGGACACAGTGCACTGCAGAGCACCCCTGGCTTAGTGACCATGCTATGAAGCGCATTGTCTCCCACTTTGGGCTGCACTAATCCTCCTAGGATTAGTTTCCCACCTTTGGAGAGTGTTTTTTGCCAAATTTTCTCTGTTTGTTTGTTTGTTGATTGATCAATGAATGTTATGTCTCAGAAAATAAGTTTCTATCTCCTCATTCCGAAGGACCATCATATGGTAATACCCCACAGTATTCAGGTCAACTTGGAATTAGAGTTTTTCAATGGCAACCAACAATGCCAGTTCAACCAAGGCTTATGTATCCTACACAACCAATGCAAACTGTGTCAGCTATTCTTACTACACCTGTTGTTACTACTATACCACATTCACAAGTTCAAACTGTTGTATCTCAACAAGTACAAACTGATCCTTCTACCTCGCAACCACAAGTTTCAGGTCAATAAGTTCAAGTTTCTCAGGTTGTTGTACAACAACCACTTGTTTCTGGGGTTCAACAACGACCTCAGGTTAGTATACCCTTATCTGGACTAACTCAAGCTTACATTGGTATAGTTTATTCACAACCTAGCCAACCTTTCATTGATGGGAAACAACAACCATTAAATCAACAACAATTGTACCAACAACAACAACAGTTGATTCAACAACCATGGCAGCCTCAATTTCAACAACCCCAATTCTAGCAATTCCAACCCCAATTTGGACTTGCCCTACAGGCTCAACCTGGGTTTGGTCAATATCAATCTTACCAAGGTCCTGGTCAACAAGGCATTGCAGGTTATGGGCAACCACAAATTCACCCTGGTTATCAACAACCACCTTATGTTGGGTTTGTTCAACAACAACCTTACCAAGGTTACCAAATGCAGATGCCCTATGTTGGTATGAAAAGACCTATTGCTCAGGAAATTCCATCATATCATGGGTATGCTCAACCTTACTTGAATCGACAGCTGCCACTTGTAGCAACTTAAGAATTGCGAGATTTAAATCGGCTCACTAATGATCCAATCTTATATGCACCTTGGTGGCCTATAATTCCGCATAAGTTACCATTTGACATTTCAAAATTTAACGGAAATCCCGGAGAAGACCCATCAAATCATGTCATGACCTTTCATTTGTGGTGTTCATCAAACTCCTTCAATGATGATTTGGTTAGACTCTATCTTTTCCAAATAACACTTACTGGTCTGGCTGCTAAATGGTACATCGAGTTACCAAGAGATTCTTTTGACAACTTTACGACTTTAGCTACTACATTTCTAACCCACTTCTAGTTACCTATTAGATACAAGACTAGAACAGAACTCCTAACCAACTTTAAACAGACTACTGCTACCCATATATCAGATCATATTCATGAGTGGCGGTGTCATCGTCAAATGGTTAAGACATATGTTCCCGATCAACTTTTAGCTGAGTGGTTCATAAAATCCTTGTTGCCATCAATCACCAAGGATGTGGCAAAAGGTGGAGTTTTCATAGAAGAGCAAGTAATTGCTTATGCCCAATACTTGGATTTGATTTACACACAATCCGGCACGCTCTAAGATAAAATTCCCAATGCACCTCGACCAACTTTCACTGTTTCTCCCCCTCCACAATCGAGTAAGGACTCTCATGTTGGCAATGGTGTGATCGGTTCTTTGAGCATGCAAACGACAGGAAGACCATCTGGTCAAACTCTTGGCATTACCAATCAAACTACCAATGCATCATAAAATACTCTTGCTTCCGAAATTAATTATGTGTCATCTGACAAAGGTAAAAATAAAAAGTAACCAAGATGCAAGAGAAAGGGGAAAAACAAAAAGAAACAAGATAATTCCCCTCAAGAGGAATCATCTAATTCCTCTACTTTGGCAAGGAAACCTCGTTATCCATGTCTAATCTATAATGATGAGCATTTTGCAAGAGATTGTCCACACTGCTCAAAAGTCTCTAAAATTTTAAAGACTTCAAACACATCGGCAGTGTCGACTGACCTATTTCCAAACCCGGGGACACATTTGGTTGTGACAGACCATGCTTCCACATCCCAAGTACTTATGTTATCCATCACAAAGCCACAAAATGAAGCTTTGGTGTCAACGAGAAACAAATATTATGGAAATCCACCATCATTGTCAAATAATCAGGCCACTGATCAACCTAATCCTTCGACTTCGACTTCATATAAAAATATTCCACCTATTGTACCAGAATTGACAATAAACCCACCAAAGGGAGTTGTGCACAAATCGACATTTAACCCTCGGGCTCGAGCAGCGCAGAACTATAACATAGTGGAAGATCTTGCTCAATCACCTTCTGCTATGTCAACACTCGAGGTGTTGCAAAATTGTCCCTCCCATAAGCAGGCTTTACTATCAGCAATTGGCAGAATAGATCCTATGGATTCTAATCTTGTGGTTTTTAACCATGTGGGATATACACCACAGTTACCGACGTAGTTAGCTTTCCTAATTCAAGTAACTCAATAAGAATGTTCACCGAACTATTATTGATGAGGGGGCATATACTTGCATTATTTCAATGAGCTGCTAGAAAAGACTTGGTTCACAGTCGTTGTCACAATCACCAACCATGTTAAAAGCTTTTAACGAAAGAACATATACACCTTGTGGGATTTTGAGTAACCTGAAAATTGAACTAGGGGGCAAAACAATTACTGTTGAAGTTGAGGTAGTTGATGGACCCCTCGATTACAACATTTTACTGGGAAGGCCATGGGTATATGCTATGGTTGCTATGGTTTCCACGTACTTTCGTACTATTGTATTCCATTTTAAGAGTGGAATCACAGTCATCGATCAACTAACCTTGTTTTCCAATAGTTCATAGGCTATGGGAAGCATTCTATTGGTACACTGACCCCCACTGTCACTTCAAAGTGTTGGAGCAGGTCTCTTTAAAGATCCTTCCCTAATGGGTACTTTTATGCTACCGTCAGCATCTGATTTGGCGGAAGTGGCAAGAGTAGAGACTTGCAACATGATTTCCTCCACCTCATCTGATTTAAGGAGGATTACCAAAAAGGTTGAAATTGATAGTAATATTGAGGTTATGTTGCTAAGCCCCATTGAATTAGCATAGCAATCAATTTTTTGGGCTTGTGCAGCAAAATGAAATCCACATTCAACAATTGTATAGGTACACCATTCATTAGAATTTGGTACTTCTTCAGATCCCTTTTCACGTATACATTCTACGGATGAAGGAATCATCCAATCAATGATGATAAGAGAAGAACCATGGGAAGATTATCATCATCTTTCTCGTCTTCCAGATGACATGAAGATTATTCAAATGACCTAAACCACCCTTCAATCGTTGATTTCCTTTCGAATTCAGTTTTCATAGACACAGTAGTATCTGAGCAAAACCTGTTAAATATTGAAGAAATGGTTTCTATTAATATTTTGACCAAGCCTAATATTGTAGAGAACATTCATGTTGGCAAATCTTGTTCTCGATCGGAACCTGATAGTTACCATACTCTCTTTTGTGAATTTAGAGATATCTTTGCATGGTCTTACGAGGAGATGCTAGGCATTGACTCTAGTATTTTTGAACACGAAATCAAAATGTACCTTGATTTCAAGCCGGTTCGACAGTGGCTTTGACCTGTTCATCCAAAGAAAGTTGTTGCAATTAAAGCAGAAGTTGAAAACTTTTGCGAGGTGGCTTCATTTACCCTATACCTCTTACTGACTGGGTTTTCAACCTTGTTCCTGTCATGAAGAAATAAGGGAAAATTCAAGTGTGTGTCGATTATAGGGATGTAAATCAAGCATGTCTGAAGGACAATTATCCTTCTCATTTTATCAACCAGATTATTGACGAATGTGCCAGATGCGAAATATTCTCATTTATGGATGGATTTTCCAGCTACAATCAAATCAATATCCGCCCACAGGACCAATCGAAAACAACATTTATCTATCCATGGGGCACATTCACCTATAGGAAACTCCCATTCGGTTTGAAAAATGTCGAGGCCACATTTTAGAGGGCAATGAATTATGCTTTCCATGACATCAAGCACATTGTTCAACCTTACCTTGACGATTTACTTGCTCATTCACGAAAGTGGAATGATCACCCGCAACATTTGAGAGCAATATTTTTACAGTGTCGACACTACAAGATACGACTCAATCCACAAAAATGTGTGTTTTGTGTTGGTTCTGGTCAATTTCTTAGATTTTTAGTGTCTAGAGAGGGGATTCGACTTGATCCATTAAAGGTTCAAGCAATTCTGGATTTTCCTCCACCTTCAAATCTTTTACAGTCACAGAGACTCCAAGGGAAAGCAAACTTTTTGAGGAGGTTCATTCCTAATTACACTAAAATGGCTAAAGGTTTTACACATCTTTTGAAAAGGAGATACCCTTTCATTGGGATCAGGTTGCACAAGATTCCTTTGATGCTCTTAAATATACCTTGATTAGAGCTTCATTAATGTATTCACCAAATTACCAAAATGACTATTATCTGTATCTCGCCGCTGCAAATACAACCATTGGCATGGTTTTAGTTCAGGAAGAAAATGGGATTGAACATCTGATTTATTACTTGAGCCGTAATCTCAACAATATAGAAGGTAAGTACTTTTATGTTGAAAAACTAGCTTTGGCAGTTGTACAAGCTGTTCAAAGATTTCACCATTACATCCTGTTACAGAACACAAATATCATTTTAGATTGCAACCCTATGACATACATTTTGTCACATCAATTGCTGGGGGGCAAATACTCAAAATGGATAGTTATTTTACAAGAATTTGATTTGGAATTCATCAAGTCCAAATCAAAGAAATCTCTAGTTTTCTCTGAGTTACTTTGCGACCTTCCTTTGACCTCCATTAATTCAACATCTGAACCATCAATTTTGGATGAGTCTCTATTTCTAATTTCATCATCTAACGTGTGGTATGGAGATATACTAATCTATCTCCAAACCCAAACTTTCCAACTTAATACCTCTCACTCACAACATCGACGTATTCGTTACCAAGCCAAAGATTATCTGATCATTGGCGACACTCTTTATCGTCGTGGTATCGATATGGTTTTACGAAGGTGCCTCATACATGAGGAAGCCAAGAAAGAATTGAATGATTGTCATTCAGGTGCTCATGGTGGACACTTATCTGGATATGCAATCGCATAGAGAATTATCCGTGCTGGTTACTTCTAGCCAACTATATTTAAAGATTGTATTATTGCTTTCAGAAGTTGTCACGCATGCCAGATATATGATCAAAAAACCAGATTACCACCTGCACCATTGCATCCAATCATTGCTGTTGGCCCATTCACCAAATGGGGCATTGATTTTATGACATGTAACCCCACCTCGACCTTGGGGAATGGGTAATTATAGTCGCCATTGACTATTTTACTAAATGGGCCGAGGAAATGCCAACATTGAACAACAGTGGTAAAATGACTGCTCTTTTATTTTTTAACTATGTGGTTGCCCAATTTGGTGTACCACAAGCCATAGTTACATATCATGGGTCGCATTTTCGCAATCACATGATGGCTAAGTTGACTACTAAGTTAGGATTGTCACGTGATAGTTCTACCCCTTATTACCCACAAGCGAATGGACAAGTTGAAGCCATCAACAAAGTTTTGAAGCAGATGCTGCAAATAATGATAGGGGTTCATAAGCGAAACTGGCACTTAATTTCATCGCTCAAACTCGTGATTAACCTATTACCCGACACTTATGAAGAAGAAGCGTGTTTCTTGGAATTAATCCATCTGGATGAAACATGTCGTGATGCTGCATTGGCTAACAAAGCGCATAAGAAATGTATTAAGGTGCAATATGATAGAAATGTCAAGCCTCATATCTTCTCAGAAGGAGACTTGGTCTTGCTTTACGATCAGGAAGCTAATAAACTTGGAGCAGGGAAATTCGAACCAATGTGGATGGGTCTTTATGTTGTCAAGCGTGTTCTGGCAAAAGGTGCCTACGAGTTAGTAGATTATGTTGGGGTTCCATTGTCACATCCCCGAAACAGGTTGTACCTCAAACGTTATTATGCTTGATTAAGTGTAGTAAAACTCATTGTATATATGCTTTCATTCAATGTGTGTGTGTACCTTTTAGATATTTTCATCTGGTTAGTAATCATCTTTGCATTCGTTGCAGATGTTGGAGTCTTCAGAACCTTTTGTTGGTTGCGTTGATGGTGCTACTCATAGTATGCAAAACTTGTCTTCTGCAACATGGGCTATTTTCGCTCCAAGTGGCAAGTTAGTGAGTTTCAAAGGAATTTTATTGGTCAATTGAAGAACAATATCACTGAGTATAGCACGTTGTTTGAACTACTCTCTGATGCCATTTCACTTGGATTCACCAAATCATCGTTAGGCTGGACTCACAACTCGTTGTACTACAACTAACGAACATTTATACTGTTCGAAATCCAACAATTTTTTGTATGTTCCTTAGAGTTTGTATTTTGGAAAGACATTTTGAACACATTCAATATCAACATATTTCCAGAAATCTTAACACATTAACTCATTCTCTAGCGAATTATGTGTTCAATAGACATTTGTGACGCATGTAAAAGTAATATTTTCAATTCACATCATTAGTTGAATAGGATTGCATATAACCATAGAAAACTCTGAGAGTAAAATAGATAAGTGTTTTAAAAGTTTTTACAAAATATGTGTCCAAGACACGTTTGGTCATCTGACCCAAAAAACTCAAAATGCATGCAAAACATCCTAAGTCGATCTAGTGGTGTTCATGGTAACAGGTCACAGCCTGTGCTATTATGCGCAAAAGCCTTGCCCAATGGCTAGGAACACCAATAGTGTGGTGCTACAGCCTCTTAGGTAACTCCTTGATCCAAAAATATAGAATATCAAGGGTTAATCCTTCTATGTGATCCTGCAACTCTGGTAAGGTCTTGGCCAAATCCAAGTCCTGGAGAACCGCTCTCCCGATGTTTCTCCACGGTGGCCCAACTGCAACCTATTGGTGTCCCACGGGTCGAATATTACCCACATATGCATGCATAAGAGTAATTTTAGTTTAGTCTTGAACACAAAAAAAAACATGTAGAACCTTGAAAAATCAAAAAACACTTTGGTCAAACAACTTACCCATAGCACCCCATTGTGATCCAATTGGTAGAATCAAATCTGGATCTCCACGGACATCCATCCCTGAATATGGATGTTCCTTGATGACAAGATGTTATCGCTCGAGCCAAATGAAAAATGCAGGGAAAAAATGATGTTGACTGACCTGCATGTCAAGCCATCAATTTGACCCACCTCTTCATACGTTGATTTCTAGGACCAGCTACACCCAATGGTACATGTTGTGGTTGCATCAATGGGATTTTCTTTAAGGAAAGAGCAATTAATATCGAACCATAGCAGAAATTCTTGATCTTACCACTTTTTACCTTAGTCAATTGTTCTTTCAATAAAGAAAGCACAACCTCGCACCAGTTGAAAACTTTTGGCTCTAGACACTCCAGTGCATATTGCATATAAGATCTATTCACCAAATGTCACGTTGCCAACCAATTTTGCAATTGTGAAGAGGATCGTTCTCAAAGGAAAATCACCTACATCCTTGATGTTTATTTTCCCATCCTTGCTAGGTTGAGTACTTGGCCGACAAAACTATATAATGTAATCTTTCACCGATTCAGCTCCACGGGCAAATCCAGAAAGTGAGATGGGGACACCTTGCCTCGATAGTCCGATAAGAAAGTAAATATCATCAATGGTAATAGGGACCATCTTGTCCCTAATGTGAAAAGTCTGATCTGTTGGATCCCATGTACGAACAAGGAACTGTAGTAGTTCTATATGTTGCCTCATTCCAGACAACCTGAAGTATTTGAGTAACCCGCAGTTTTTGAGGGCCTCAATTGTACTCGGATTGTTTAGGGCAACCATGTCTTGTTCTTCATGCTCTCTTTCTTACCATGTAATCGACATTCTGATCTGATGAAAGCCTAAAACACAATCATAATCTTAATTAGGATCCTTTCCATGCAAAAAACAGTACAAATTTTAGAGCAAATAGCTAAATAAAACTTGGGAAACTCACCCAGCATAGCCAAGGCACAGAGATAGTGCGTTGCAGAGCATGAAGTCTTCTATTTGGGTGCTCTTCAGTGCAATTTTCGATGTGAAAGCCTACTTTGATCCCAGGGAAAAAATGAAACCTCAGGGGCCCCAAAAAACCCTAAAACTTGCATGAAATGACCAAAGAATGAATTGAAAAGAAAGTAGAGAGGTTTAGTTCCTACCTAATCTGGACAGCTCAAGAAATGTTCCGTAGAATCTCTCGCAATCAGCTGGTGAAGATCAAGGTAAAAAACTAGCTCAAAGCACAAAACTGAATGGTAAGTTCCAAATGGTAAAAATGTCATAGTAAAAACATGTTTTATGTTTATTTCATGTTCATTAATCAAGTAAACATTAGTATTTACCTATTTTTTCCTATGAAACAAATATTTTTAATCCATTTGGTGGTGTTTTGAGCAGGTTTTGTAACTGACTTACAGAATTCAACGTGCTCAATTGTAAATTGTACCTTTGACCACAAAGCACACTTTTATCTCTTTTTCAAGCTCTGTTGAAAATGAAACAAGAACCCCCTTGGAGTCCTCTTTAAGCGCTTTTCAGAATCTCTAAACATGAAAAGATTACTGAGTGTTTGTCCTTTCCCGCTCATTAACGGATTGGAAATGATATCTCTCTTGTATTATTTTACGCTTTTTTGGGCTTGAGAGATTAATTTAGGAAAAATAACTTGTGGAGTTTTCTTTTTGTCCCTTTTCAAACTCTCTAAACATGAAAAGGATTGAGTTATCTTTTTCGTTAAACTTGTTAAAACATCAAATAACGACAAACTTGTCCATTTAGACAAGACCGAGTTTCACCTTCGCTAAACTCATTAAAACATCAAATAGTGATGGATTCACCCGAAGGATGAAATTATACAACAAGAATATGTTATCCTCCTCAAGCTTGATAAAAATAAAGAGGTATTGGTCAACAATGACTAGGGAAAATGGGAAAAAGGGGAAAACCACTTTATGGTAGCAGGTTGCTCTTGAACATGACACTTTCACTCCATCACCATGACTATTTAGGTTAGGTTATTAGCTTGATGGTTTTCACACCATTGGTCTATCATATCATCCATCACTTTGTTTTGGGTCAATGCTACCAATTCACTTTAATGTCGTCGACATGTTCAAGAGAATTCATTTAGTCAAAATTCATCCTTTGCAATACCATAAACCTTCATTTTCGTGATCGTCAATCAAATTCCATCTTAAAAATCACTACACTCATTTCGTGTTGTTGATGTGGGATACATCAAGGACCTCCTGTGACAAGTCGCTTCTTGTCAACGTCAGCTTATTATCCAAGAAGTTGACTTAGAAACACCCTCTCAATACCTTGAGGCTTGCATGCATCAATGGTAGTATTCTCGCTTCCAGAGATAGGCATACATCAATGGCCTATGATCGAAAGACTTTATATGGTGTTCGACATCAAATCATCCATTCAAACCATGCAGAATGTACTACAGTACCATGAGGATCATTATCATTATCGGTGATTTCTCTCGCATCTATTAACAACTCACATCATCGGCTGGTAATCAAATGGTGTTTTCTCATGTTCGACTTCAGATCACATATTCACATGGTTAGACTCGTACTTGAGCGAATGATTGAATGAGATAGAATACCCCGGATCTAGTTTCATCCATCCAGGTTGCGATTTCAGGAGTACTAACATATGTACAATGGCTTTACATTGATGGTCATTCTGATCATGGGTCTATATTTGTAGACGACTATTTATGTACATGCAATGAAAGTTTATAAGCTGAGGATGGGTATGCCTTCCCTCAGCAATTCATGTAAACTCAAATATCATGATATATTTATTGTAATTGATGCAGGTCACCTTCCACTTTGATACCTCCTCATAACATCGTAAAGCATTTCATTCGACATTGGCATTTTTTCCATCTTCATGCTTTAGGGGGCAGCTATTACATATCCATTTGGGCACATCAAATCCCAACATCTAGATCAATGTTTTAGGGCTCATCAAACCCTAATTTCAGTTGCTTCATGCCCTAAACAAGTCACCCCTTTGAATGCCTCCTTCCCAGACAGTTTCATGACTTGAAGACATCTAGAAATAGCCTTTAGAGGGACCTGTGCAGGGTAAACCCTTAAGAAAGTGTGTTGCATAGCAGTTGAGTCCATGTCCAGGGTGCTATGCAGAGCACTTAGGCTTCCTTTCACCTGCGTTGGGCGAGAATGAGCGAAATTCACATAGGGTTTGGGGAATATTCTTATCTTTTGGAGTCATCTAAAAGGTTCCCTCACTTATCAACTCCTATGAGCTCGAAAATGGATGAGGAATGAGTTAAGGTGCATCATATCCTCTCATTCCTTCCTCCATGGAACTAATTCTAAGTATGGAAGGCCATTCAATGCCACCATTTATGACAAAACCTCCTTCATTTTCCTATAAATTGACCACTCATCCAAGTGATCAGGGGCTGGGTTGTGTTGAATTTTAAGGAGATAATGCTGCTGTGAGATTTGGCTTCGAAGCAAGTATTGTAATACTACAAGTTTATCATGCTTTTGATGTGATGTGGATGGGATCCAAGCTGGAGGAATGGCTTTGTATCAAACACCAATGGCTGTAATTCCTTCCTCTATGTAATAAAGTGTTTGAACCTTTTTCCCATATGTTTGTATTGTTTCATAATGCGTATACGTGTGACTTGTATTTGATTCCTTTCACTTATATTCAATAGATCGTATGCTTTGATCAGTTCTTTGTTTTCTGTTGTGTTTGCAGGGTACTTCTCAAGCAGATTAAGTACGGGAAGGAGTGACAGGATCGATACAAGGGAGACGAGAGGAAAGAGGAACTACAAGTAGGTCTTCTATCTTCTCACCTTATCTATTTGTTATAAGAAAAGTCTAAAAACTTTAAAATGTTGTTCTAGATGCAACTACTTATCTAGGAAATTAGTATTTATCCGTAGATACCAAATTCTCCAAAACACATAGGTCCATATAAGGCCTAGAAATATGACAACTTGTGTATGAGTCATATAAGGCCTAGAAATATGAAGTTGTCAAATAATGCAAGATAAATACTTATAAACATTTGTAGATGCATTAGTTATTTAAGAATATAGAGAGAAAACAAAAGCCAATGGATGCCATGAGTTCGTGGAAATTTAACTTAAATTCAAAAATTTAAGATGATTTAGACTATTATAATGTTGCCTAGAAAATATAACCCTGCAAATCACAAGCTCTAATAATTAACAACAATTTCCACTATCAATTACTTTTTATATAAGAGACCAATACTAAGCAACAACTCTATATATTACACTTTTTATTTTTTTATTTTTTATTATAGATATTTAATAAATACATACAAATAAATTTAGACCAATTTTTAGACAATTACTAAGATTAATATTATTTTTTAGATAATTACCAGGATCAATTTTAGAATAGCTAAAACTCGCACATATCAGATTTTATGATTTACCTAGAACTAAGACTGAAGATATCTTATTATTTACTTAGAGCCAAAACTTAAGCAAAATACTATATTTTGAACACAAGATACTAGATCTTATGATTTAGCCCAAAAAACCAAAACTCACAAATAAAAAATATGATTTTAGCAAGAACCAAAACTCACAAAATTCCTCTTAACCTAAAACATAGCCAGCGATAAAATATGGCAAGAGCTAACCAGCATACCATTGGGCAATAAATCCCTGACTACATGCCCTCGGGAAAGCTGTTTAAAAAGGGCGCAGTGATAGATAAATAAAAAATAATGGCGCATGTGTTAAACAGCAGGGGGGCATTTAATGCCCAATGGCAGGCTAGTTAGCTCTTGCCCATTGTTGATGGTGCTGAATCTATTTCCACTATAAAAACACTATTCAAACACTGCTTCTACAGAAAATTTTGAAATTTTGTTGCCCAAATTTAACCAGTTTTGACCGTCCAACCAATTCAGCAAATTCCTCCGCCTCAGTAGACTACTCCATTAAAATTTATGTAGCGCTTGCTAGGAAATTGCTTCACGTATGAATTCAAGACTAAATAGGATATTGAATTGGAAAAAATGGAGGTCAAAGCGCATTGCTCCCTCAAGCGAATTCCAGCGTTCGTTTGAAAAGCAGTTCCATCCGCGTCGTGGTCAGAGTGAGTTGGATTTGTGTTTCACAGCGGTTACCAGGAAATTGTATGATCTTTGATTTTAGGATTCAGTGGGATATTGAATTGGAGAAAATGGAGGTCAAAGGGCATTGCTCGGAATAGGTGCGATTTGGATTTTGTATTTGTGTTTGAGGGGCTTGCTAGGAAATTGTTTGATCTTTGACCTTATGATCCAGCCAAGATATTGACGGGTTTAAAAAGGAGCTCCATTGGTTTAAAAGTAAGTCTTGTTTGGTGTAACTAACAAGACTTTAGTTTAAATATCAATATCTTATAGCTGGCTATACTAATATTTTATTATCACACTTAAATTTTGAAATTTTTTACAAAAATCTTTGCCAAATTTTTCCTAAATATAACCAGAATTTCCATAACTTTTAGAAAATCCCTCGAAGCACTCCGACTACGACCCGCGCGTAACTGTTTTTCCAACGAGTGGTTGAATACTTTAGACAGACGGTAATGTGTACGCAATAGAGTAAAAGAGAATAAAGAAATCCTTACGACTTTCCACAGTGAGATCGCCATGGCTGTGTTCCTTGAGGCTCCCTGGCATGGAATCAACGGGCTTTCTATCGCAACCTGTTACACGCTAACGATGACAGCCAGCAGTATCGTATCATGGATCCTCTACGCTCGTCGCCTTGTTCTCCTCGTTTATCCCATAATTGCCACGCTTATGCTCATCCCAGCTTTCTTTCTTTTCCTCTTCCTATTACTACAACGTTACAGAGGGCGCAGAGCATCTGCTCTGCAAGCTGAAGAAGCTCGTATTCAAAGAATGTGTAGCCCCTTGTGGAGGGTAACCGAACAGGAATTGGCTGCAGCGACTGCCAACTTCAGCCACCATAAAATAATCGGGAGAGGCCGCTTTGCCACGGTTTACAGAGGAATCCTCTCCAACGGCCAAACTGTTGCTATCAAACGGATAAAATTAGAGGAACCATTGGCCAAGAAGCATTTCTTATCAGAACTGCACATTCTAGGGCAGCTTCGCCATAGAAATCTGTTAAGAATTTTGGGGTATTTCCATAGCACTCGTGAAATGATGCTCCTCTCCAAATTTATGCCCAATCTTAATTTCGACATTCTACTGCACGGTCCACAAGATTGCCGATTGAATTGGAGAGAAAGGGTGAATATAGCGGTGGGAGTGGCTTCTGCGTTGGAGTACCTCCATCATGGTTGCAGCAATTCCATCGTTCACTGCGATGTGAAGCCGACTAACATACTTTTGGACGAACATTTGGAACCCCATCTTGCTGACTTCGGTTTGGCCCTAATAATTAGCAACAGTGGCGTCACCCATAGCTCCTCCAGAACTTCCTTTGCTTTTACTGTTGGTTACACTGCTCCCGGTAAAGATAGATAAACCAAATGGGGATTTGCGCTCAGAAATTTATAGGATACATAGATTTTTATTTATTTATAGAATAAAATAGGATACATAGAAAGTAAAATTTCTGAATTCTCTGAACTTGGAAAATCAATTTTAAGGTAGGGTTAAAGTGATATTCAGGATTCAATGTTTCATATGCTGACAATTGGTGTTTTGGCGCACCAGAGAGAGCTTATTTGACCACGATGCCTTCGCCAAAAGCCGATGTATACAGTTATGGTATATTGTTGCTGGAGCTTTGCACTGGGTTAAGGCCAACCAGCGCAACTTTAACTGAGATGGGTGTTACAATTTCGCAGTGGGCGAGGAGCGCGCTTGCAGAAAATAATTTCATGGAACTCATCGATGGGTGCCTGAAAGAAGATTCAGAATTTCATGGCGAAATCCAGAGAGTTATAGGATTAGGAATCCAATGTACAGAGGAGAGTGCAGGGATGAGGCCGGCGATGAATGATGTGGTTAAAAGGTTGGAGGAGATTATGGGAATTAAGAAGCAGTGGAATATACCGCTTGAGGTTCTTGCATACCAAGAAACCCAAATGGAGGAGCACTGTCTTCTTCACGGAGAGTCCAGTTCTCAAACTTGTTAATGCGTTTTGTAAGGTCTGTTCTTCAACTGTTAATATTTGTGTTCTCGAAGGCGCGGACGTACAAATAAGATTGTTTTCTATTTCTATCCGTTCCATTGGAGAATCCATCTTTATTACATTAGAGAGCGTGGAATTTTTTCGGGGGTGAAAATTAAGCGTTTGAATTCAAGTTTCTGTCATCTATAATTTATTAATTTATGAAATTTTTGGGAAAAGTTGAAATTTTTTTTAAGTGTTTGAGTTTGAGTTTTTGTGATTTATAATTTATTAATTTACGAAAAATTTCTGAAAAATCACATAGAAAGTATTAAGTGGATGCTTTTCGAACCAGTGAGTGTGGTTCATCTTAATGACAATGACAAGATAAAAACACAGATCGAGGAAGGTTAAATAAGAAAGTAGATCAACTTAATTGTTAGAGGAAAATGACTATATTTGACAGGAGAAGGAAGTAATATTATGAACCAACCAAAAAGCTATATACTCTAAATAGCTTAAATAATTAATAAATAATAATTAATTAATATATTAATTAATTTATTCATTCTTTATTTATTAGTGTATTTATTTATTTTATTATCCAATTAGGAAAAATGAGTAAAATAAACCACAATGAAAATATATAAATAACTAACTAAATAATAAAAAACATAAATAAAGATATAAAAATCACAAGTGAGAAAGTTCTTAAAGTAAAAATATTAAAAATAAATAATAAATTAAATAAATAAATAATAAAAGGGATAAATAAACAATAATACAATAAAAATTATTTAAAAATATAAAAAAAGAGAGATATAATATTATAATTATATATATATATATAAAAATATATAAAACGATAGTGTTAATAGTAATAAATGAAAATGAGCACAGATACATACTATTACTTAAAACAATACAAATAAATAAAAAGAGGGGGAGTCCTTTGTAGAAAAAAAAAAGAAATGAGATAGACTAAGAGGAGAGTGCTACTAATTTCTAGCCGTCATCTCTATTAATGTTATTATAGGACCGCTCAATTTCAATGGCTTCCCTAAACTTGTGGTGATGAAATTGAGAAATTCTTGCAACGACCTTGGCCTCCTCAATGCATATGTGATGCTTGGTCTTCACTGCATGTTCCTCTAAAGCCAAGGATTTGGTCCTCCCATGTTTGATATCACCAGCATGTTTTTTAATCCTTTGGTTAATAGACCAACCCGTTTCTCCGATATATGAGGTCCCACACGAACATGGGATGACATAAACACCTTTCAAATCCATAGGGTTCACTTGGTCTTTAGCCAACTTTAGGGAGCTTCTAATGGTGTTGAGGAGTCTAAAAGTTGAGAGAACGTTATGTTTCTTCAGGATTCTCACAATCTTTTATGTCATCCCTTGGATGAAAGGGGAGGTGAACTCTTGAATGTCAATCAAATGTGTCAGTGTTAACCTTAGGACCCTTACCAGCATTGAGGAAAGCTTTAACACCTTGCTGCCTATTATAACCATTATTGACAAAAACATTAAGGAGATGGGATTTTTCTTTAGAAAGGTGGTCTTTATCAGAAATCCTTAAAGCCCGGGTGGTTAACGTACTAAGAACACCTATCTTCTGAGCAAGAAAGTGATGAGAACTTGCATGAAGATACTGCTCAGTATGAGTCTTTCTTGGATACACCTGATGGGAGAAAGAACCATCAGTGTTCCTAGAAATGAGGACATCCAGGAAAGGAAGACAACCATAAACTTATCGTTCTATGGTGATTTTTATGGAGCTACACTGATTATTAATATGCTCAAATATTATAATATATATATATATATATAATATATATATATATAATATATATATATATATACTGAATTAAATAATAATAAGAATAAGAATATAATATTAATTAATTATTATATTATTATAGTTTATATTATAATAATAATTAAATATAATATCATAAATATATAAGAATATGGTTGTTATTATTTATATAATTATTAATAATCATAAATAAGTGGTCTTTAAAAAAATACACATAATAATTTTTTATCACAGTTCTAATTATTATTTATGATGGTTATTATTATTATTATTATTAACATCCACTAAGACTAAACTTCGGTCTATCGGAACTAAAGAAGCGAATTATTTAATTTGATTTAAGATTTTATTCCTATGCTCAAAAAGCTTGGAGAGAAGCCAACCGAGCTCACTGTAATTTTGACAATGTAAAAGGCTAGGAAGCTTAGTGTTGCAACAAAGATTTTGAAATTGAGATCTAATGTGGTTGTACTCAGGGCACTCTAAGAGGAAGTGATTTTCACCCTCGATGTTCGTATTCTCACAAAAATGACAGAACCTTTCCATCCATGGTGTTTTAGGAACTCCCCAACGACCCATTTCACTATGGAACTCATGAGAGTTCGTTCTAATCTTGGTTATATTAATTTTCTTCTTTGAGCTAGTTAAAACAGAGAGATACTTTTGATCTTTTAGGGTGGGGTTGATGACGTCCTTATAATATCTTAATTTTCTTTTAGCTGCTAAATCTTTCTCACACCACATTTTTTCTTTGAACTTAGAAGTAACAATATTTTTAATGTTATTAATATTTTGCAATGCAACATTCTCGTCGATCTCCCAATGGTTTAACCAAGCCTTGGTGTCTTTATACCAACCTCGTTTGAGCCTTAGGTGGTTTTGGCTGGAATTTAAAGCTAGCTTAGGAAGTCTATGGTCTCCTATGTTATTGAGTTTGTGCTTGTACAAACTCAATAGGGGAAAGACCCACTTCTATAAGGAGAATAGGATAGAGTGTGTTTCTTTTAATTTTGAGGTTATATGTTATAAAACGCTTATGGATTTGCTCAATCTGTCTCCAGGATTCTCTAGAGATGCTACAACCCCAAACCTCACATCCATATAAGATAACTGGAGTGACTAAAGTTTCAAATAGGAACTTATTTCTATCCCACATTATAAGGTTTGTCATTTTACAATTATTTTCAAGCCCAAAATAAGCTTTCCATCCCCCATTAATCCTTTTCTCAATGCTATAGTTCCAGTTGAGCTTGTGATGAATATCAATTCCTAGGTACTTGTAGGAAGACACTTCCTCTAAGTCACTATTGTCATACATAAAATTAGCGTAAGTGTCCTTCTTGGATTTGATAATCATAACTTTTGTTTTGTCAGTGTTAACAATCATACCCATGGTACAGCAGAAATCCTTAAGAAGTATAAGTTGCTTATCAAGATCAGATGGGCACCTTGCGAGAAGAACAATATCGTCAGTGTAGAGAAGAGGGATGATGACTATCCCAGCTAAGATCGTGCCAGCACATCCTGCTTCCTCTAAACAACCTTCTAGCTTGTCGATGTAAATGCCAAATAGGGTAGGGGAGAGGGGGCAACCTTGTTTAACTCCGATATCACACTTAATTTATTTCGACCACCCCTCATTGCTCTTTAACTTGGTAATTGCATTCTCGTATAACCTTATAGTGACAGCTCTCAACTCAAAAGGAACCTTTAGCTCTTCTAATCAGTTCCAAAGGTTGTTTCTAGGAACCATATCGAAAGCATTTCTAAAGTCCATAAAGCAACAAAAGAGATTGGATTTATCATTATGGCATCCCTCCACAATGATCCTAAGCGTAACGAGGTGGTCTGTTGTTGAGTGTTTCTTTCTAAAACCTGCTTGGCCTTTAACTCGCTTACCTTCACTTTCATGTACTAGTGTTTGATCTGGTTGACTTACAAGTCTATACAAATTTCTATCACGAATCCCAATAACCCTGGCATCATTTATACTAGAACCCTTGGATTAAACAAGTACTTTGCTATCTATAAAACAAACTTTATCTCCTTTGTCCTATAAACAAGAAATAGAGACAAGATTCTTGTTCAAACCTGGTACATAAAGAACATTGTTGAGATGTACATTGTTACTAGATTCCAGCTCTATGGATGCCTTTCCAACTCCCTTAACTGAATAGTTTTTATTGTATCCCAGTTCAACACTTTGAGACAACTTGTTTTCTATCATGCTTGAAATTTTTCTACACTCTCTAATCATGTGCCTTGATGCTCCACTATATACCTGCCACATGTCATTGTCATCTTCAAACGAACCTGTCAAATCATAATAGTAAAAGAAATCATTTTCACCTTCGGTCTTCTTTGGTTTTTCATCTTCAACATATGTTGCGGAAGCATGTTTCTTCCCTTTTTTTCTTGTTATTAGCCGTGTTAAGACGATCTCTCTTTAAATGTCCACATTCCTGACATCCAGAACATTGGATCTTCAATAAGTCTTTTTTCTTCTTAGAGGAACAATATATATTTCATGTCTTCTTGTATTGAGGTCCAAACTTCTTCTTTCCCTTGTTCTTGAATCAAGATGCAAGGGCCTAAACTTCTTCGTCTTCCCAATATCTGGTTATCAATCTTGCTTCTTCTAGATCACATGATGTCCATAGTTGTTCAAATGTAGGAGCTTCCTTCCAACTTCTTATACCTGCTACAAAGGCATCTCATGATCTAAGAAGACCATTGAGTGTTTTAATTACTAGTGCTTGATCAGGAATGGATTCTCCAATTTCTTGGATCTGATCTCTTATTTGCAAAATCCTTGAAAATTAAGAAGCCATTGTATCTTTATTAATCATCTTTGTATTTTGAAGTCCATTATTCAAGCTCGTTGATTGATTAATATTATTAATAGTGAAGACATTCATTAGGGCCTCGTACATCTTCTATGAAGTATCATGTTTTACAATGTAGGGAACCAAATGATCCCTAATTGAGTATACTATAATACTCATAGCATTGATTTCATCTTCCTTGGATTTTTCTTTCCCTTCTTCATTAATTGTCTCAATAATCTTCCATATAGCAATATCCAAAACCTTGTTCTTAGGAAGAAGAAAATTTATTCGAAATTTCCAAGCTCTGAAATTAGAAGATCCCTCTAACTTGTTTTCACATTTCATAGAGGAAGCCATAGAAACCAATTTGCAAGAAGGACTTGAATAAAATTCTCTCTAGGGTTTTTTCAAGGTGATCGCAATGTTCCTTTCTTTTGAAGAAAAGGGTAACTAGGTTTGTTATTTGTCAATGTAATTTTGATCTTTGTACTTCTCGAGAAGAAGAATTATTATTTTATAATTAATATGAATGAGCTTATTGCTCATTCCATAAGTCCAGGAAAGTCAAAGAGTCAAGACTATATTGAAAAGCTCTACTTGAGCATCTATGTAATAATAATTTTGACCTTTGTACTTGTCAAGAAGAAGAATTATTATTTTTATAATTAATAGGAATGAGCTTCTTGCTCATTCCATAAGTCCAGGAAAGTCAAAGAGTCAAGATTATCTTGAAGAGATCTACCTAAGCATCTATGTAATAAAAATGGGTCAACCTAGTGTCTAGAAACCCTCCAAATGACAATCACCATCCTCTATGTCATGTCGGCTTGGAAATCAAATTAAAACACTGTCAAGTCGCCTAATAAATGATGACACATTGGATCAGTGGTCATTTCGGCTTATTTATGGAGCCTAACTACTATATATTGGCGTGGAAAGAATCCACATTACAGGTAGAAAACATTGTGAATGTCTCTAAATTTTCGGTGGTGATTACAGTAGATAATCACAGTCTCAAAGATCTCGCATACCTCTCAGACGTCTCAGTCAAGTTCAGTATTACAAGAATCTCGAATGAAGGAATATTACAATGTCTCGGTTGGAGTAAGATACCATGACTTTTTAATGGGTATGAAAGGGAATACACTCTCTCACAGTCTTGGCATAACTTTGGTCTCGTTGCAAGAATAATATAGTTACAATCTCATTGAAGACGTCATCAGAGACACTCAGTCATGTTCTTGACATAACCAGTATGATAATAACTTTGGTGATCCTACAATAATCTTCTATGTCTCATCATACACTCTAAGTAACAACTATACTCTCATGGAAGTAATCATGTAAACATTTGTCATGATATCGATGAAGACAAGGCCAGTATAAAGATCTAGTTGACATGGTGATGATCTCAGTAAAAGTGAAACAATATTCTAGATGAAGGTGCAGCAATGGTACTACTGCAATGATGACCTCAGTGAAGCAGCAGTGATGAATATGATTTCAACAGTGACAAAGAAGATGATTGGTGTCTTAGTCTTGGAGTGGCATAGATAGTCAAGGGTCATGGTCTTGGTGTTCATCAATTGGAATCTCTATAAGAATAATTACATGTGGGTTTTCCTCTCTAAGAGGGAGAGGTTTTGGCCCTAGAAGAATGCCAACTTCTTGTGTTCTTGTCTCTTTTCGTTTGGTAGAAATTTGATGAAATATGAAACACACACTCTAATAATGTAAAGAAGAAGATTGCGCTAACAAGAAAATGAAAATGTTTCACAAATAGTTATCAAGACAAGAAGAATCACATTAATCCCACTTGCCCTAGATTCTTCAACATGGTTTCAGAGCTAAGTTGTTGAAGTCAAATGAAGGGCAAGAAAAGAGACATACACGGATCTGTCATTGAAGAAACAAGCATACAACAGGCAGATCGACATTATTCATGGAGTATCAACTTTAGTAATTACAGTCATGCACTCAACTCATGCTCAGTTTAATGGAGTATATCGGTGATCCTCACTTCTTGATCACTGAACTTTCTCCATGCCATTAAAGATAGTCTCAGGTCTGTATCTATATATATATATATATTATATTATATATATATATATATATTATATATATATATATATATATATATATATAATATTATATAGATATATATATATATATATATATATATATATATGTAGTTATTATGTATGGAATTGCGGAAGTAATCCAAGGAATACCTCTCACAATCCATGATTACATCACTATCTCAGTATAGTCATTACATCAAAGCAATTTTGATGATGAGACAGTCCATCTATACAATTCCACCCACAATTTAGTTATGTTATTCAATGACAAGTTTGGGCTCTCAATACATTGCCTCTCTACACAATGCACATAGACATCATTGTGTAGTGCCATATCAATATACTTGTCAAAGTCTCGAATTTTGTCTATGATTGTGATCTCAATATCATGGTGCTAAGATGAGAACATAGTATCACTAACATGTCAACAATATATTGAAGTCAAAAGTACCTTAAAATTAATTGGGAAGGTTGTGAAGCATTCTCGGTGATGTCAAGACCACTGATGTCATGGTGCTAGAAGGCCTCCAAGGAAGTTGTGATGAAATGATACTAATGATGGGCAGCTCAAGCAAAAGAAGCATCAAGGTGAAGATCTCCTCTTCACACACCAAGTATCTTTCAATTTTATAATTAGATTTGGTTAAATGATTTCATGATTACAAGGGGTTTTATAAATCGGTTAGATAATTGAAAGTCCTTGCATAGAATAAGGAGGATTGTCATAATCCTCATAGAAAAGAGAAATCATTGATATCTATGAAGGTCAAGCATTGTGTGAATCATAGGATGCATAAGATTCATATGATATCACTCAAAATTCCTCTCATACCTAAATAGAAGAAGAGGAGACATAAAGAGAGATATATGAAATGCTAGATATACTCTCGGAAATTAAATTAAAGAAGGTCACCTAGACCTATACAATAGTAAAGGTATCAAAGAATGAAGGAATAAATTCATGAATATCTAGGAAAGATGATAAGAAAGTAGTCATCATTGATTAGCAAGGTAACAAATATCAATGAACAAAGAAGGTTACCTCACTATAGAGAAAGACAAGTTGTAGTCTATAGTATTAAAGGATAAAATAGTTAAACCTTGTGCAGAAAGGAAAGGCAAGGTTGGTCCTCAAGAAAATACAAAAATAAGTATAGTTAATATTCAATGCTATAGAAATATTTTGGAAGCTCATATCACTAAAATATGGAGGAAGCTAAAGAAAAGGGACAAGGAAAAAGGAAGTATCAAATATCTCCTATGAGTATGGTAGTATCCCTCACAAAAGGGTCATATCATAAGCTCCTAAATCTTGTGTTATAAGATATGACAATGATAATAAGACACATCATGGCATTATGGAAGCATTATAAATAAGCGATCGTGACATCACCATGGGAATCATGAAGGACAAAATCCATGGTAGACAAACATGTAGGATATATATCTCTTGGGAATATCAATGGACATTGAAGAGGAGAAAGGAGTCATCTAATGCTCATCATACATCAAGTCAAAAAGGAAACATATGCCAGTTGGGGATATACAAGATCCTAAAAAATTCTCTGATAGAATCCTCATCGTAGGGTTCACTAATCTAGAGATGAAGCTAGTGTTTCATAAAGAACTCCAACTTATGGAATCCATGAGATAATGGTGTGATGACATGAATAAAATCAAGGGATTGAAGATCTCTTCAATAAGGAAGCTGCCAGAAGAAGCCTAGATGACCTAAAGGTAAATTGAGATACGTATGTGTGTATTTAATTTTTATAATGTCATGTCGTACGATTTCATTTAATATAGATCGTCACTTCTATCTTAAAAAGCATGATCAAGAGTAAAGGATCTCCTCCTCTGAAAAGATGTAGAAAGGCATAAGTCACACTAGATGAAATCAACATAATATGTCCTCATATGAAGTATGAGGTGGTTGACTATAATTAAGAAACTCTGATTGAAAGATCCTGGGAATGGAATGTGTGAGGAAGGAAGAGATCAATATGCAACCCTGATGAAGGTGATCAACATCCAAAAGATCAAAAATACTTGACTAGGAAATCTCTTAGAGAGGTATGAAGACTCTGATAATGAAGACCCTTGACAATGGATATCTTTGGGAGGTGTATCAACATTGATGCAAGATGTTGATACCTATAGGAAGAGGTCATGATGAAGAGCCATATTGTAAGGTATGATTTGATTTAAAATGATGTTTTGATTTCTTGAATAATATCTGGATGCGTTCATGTAGGGCTACTAGAACAAGACTTGTAAGTACAAGTACAATCAACATTCATGTGATGGATGGAAATGCCTGAAAGAAGCATGGAGAGAAAATAAGTATCCATATGAAGAAATTTCCAGATGTATGCCAAGAAGGCCACTTTCCATGAGAAAGGAATGAAATGACAAAATAAGAAGGAAAGTGATCAATGGATGTTGCCCTACAAGGAAGAATCTCAACTAAATTTCATGACATCAAGGAGAAGAATCTAATCAAGTAGTTGAAGAACCCACGAAGAAGAATTTGTTGATGTATAAAAGAGTCCCTAGCTAAGAGGGAGCTTTGACAAGTCCCTGATCAAGAGGGAGTTTGAATTAGATTGCCCCTAATTACAAAGGAGTGACAATTGTGCTTTTCCATGTCATGTGCCATGCAATAGACCAGGACTAACAGATGTAAGTCTAGATGAAGGCCATGAATGGAAATGTAGAAACATGATATACACCTCATTCTTGTCTTCACCTAGGAAGAAAGAATGGAAGGTTGGGTAATGATCTGACATCTGATACTCTTTGAGGATGTGTGGAGCATCTAAGATAAGAGTAGGCAAGACGACCGATATTCTTTGAGGGTTGGGAACTCAAGATAAGCATAGTCCTAGAAGGTCATACTCAGTGAACACCCATGTGGGTATGTACCTTGAGAGACAATGATGAAGGTGTCTATAAATCATTAGCCTCACCAGCATTGTAGATCATGGTCTCATGGAGAGATGGAGTTTTTAGTCAAGGCCTTGCACTATGACAATGTTGATTGATATGATGCTATGCAGATGGGATTACCAATTTGATTTTTCTTATGAGAAATCCTTCAGATTGAGAATAACCAAGTACCATAGTAAATACCTCCCTATTCAAGAGGGAGTGTTGATGAAAATGGTAACTAGGTGCGGTATTTTTCAATGTGATTCTGATCTTTGTACTTCTCAAGAAAAAAAAAATTATAATTAATATGAATGAGTTTCTTGCTCATTCCATAGGTCTAGGAAAGCCAAAGAGTAAAGATTATGTTGAAGAGCTCTACTTGAGCATCTATGTAATAAAAATGGGTCAACCTAGTATCTAGTAGCCCTCTAAATGACAAGCACCATCCTCTTTGTCACGTCATCTTGGAAATCAAATTAAAAGACTATCAAGTCGGCTCATAAAATATGACACACTAGTTCAGTGGTCATGTCATCTTATTTATGGAACCTAACTACTATATATTGGCATGGAAAGAATCCACATTACAGGAAGAAAATATTGCAAATGTCTTTGAAGTTTCGGGAGTGAATACAGTAGGTCATCAAAGTCTCAAAGATCTCGCATACCTCTCAAATATCTCACTCAAGTTCATATTACAAGAATCTCGAATGAAGGAATATTACAATCTCTCGGTTGGAGTAAGATACCATGACATTCAGATGGGTATGACAGGGAATACACTCTATCAAAGTATCGACATAACTATGATCTCGTTGCAAGAAGAATATAGTTATAATCTCGGTGAAGACATCATCAGGGGGACTCAGTCACGTTCTTTACATAACCAGTATGATAAGAACTTCGGTGATCCTACAGTAATGTTCTTTGTCTCGGCATACACTCTAAGTAAAAATTATACTCGCATGGAAGTAATCATGTAAACATTTGTCATGATCTCGATGAAGACAAGGTCAGTATAAAGATCTAGTTGACATGGTGATGATATCAATAAAAGTGCAGAAATCATCCAGATGAAGGTGCAGCGATGGTACTACTGTAATGATGACCTCAGTGAAGCAGCAGTGATGAAGATGATTTCACTAGTGAAAGAGAAGTGGATTGGTGTCTTGGTCTTGGAGTGGCATAGATAGTCAAGAGTCATAGTCTTGGTGTTCATCAAATTGGAATCTCTATAAGAATAATTAAGTGTGGGTTTTCCTCTCCAAGAAGGAGAGGTTTTGGCTCAGGCATAATGCCAACTTCTTGTGTTCTAATCTCTTTTCTTTTGGTAGCTATTTGATGAAATATGAAACACACACTCTAATAATGTAAAGAAGAAGATTGTGCTAACAAGAAAATGAAAATGTCTCACAAATAGTTATCAAGACAAGAAGAATCACATTAATCCCACTTGCCCTAGATTCTTCAACACTTTCTTTCTTCCCCAAAGTTATGATATCATGTTCATTTTCTTAGTGCATTTAGGGTTAGCACATTATTTATAAAATTTTGATAATTAATTTTGATGAAGATCTTCTTTTAACTTATTCCAAAATATCATTCAATAATTATACTTCGGAAATTCAACCATAAAGAATAATGGAAGAATAGATATCACAAAAAACATAATAAGACAAGATTTATTATGGGAAAACCCACAAAGGGGAAAAACCCATCAACCTTTTTCAATAGAGAATTTCTTCTTGTTTAATGGGAGACACACCTAGACCTATGTTCAAACCTGGTATTCTCCTCAACTAATCTTGCACTTTTGTTTGCTTGTCTGACTCACAATTTTGGCCTTCCTGCAATATCTAATTGCCCTAGAATTTTGACCCTGCAATAGTTTCTCGAGTAACCTAGAAATTTTGGCCCCCTACAACAGTTTCCCGAGTAACCTAGAAATTTTTCTCCCGTGCAACAGTTGCCCTAGAAAAATTTGAACCATAGTAAGAGATTGATCCACACGCGTGAGTTTCTATAGAGAGAGAAGACATAAATTTCAACCTCCTTCATCCTACTTCATCCTTCTTGTCCTTTGCTTGCTTTCCCAAAAATTGTCATGTGAGGGAATGTGAATGCCCAAATGGAGGATGCCAAGCTACCTTTATATAGTATTTTTTCTAGGGTGAATGGACATGTCTCTTGGCCGGGCTAGCTTGACTTAGAGGGAAGTCGACTTGTCACTTTTGGAGCCAAATTTTACATTTCAAAAATTCAAATTTTCACCTTTTAAAAGTCGCAATGGGACTTTGACTCAAAATAAATTTTCCTAACTTAAGAATTTATAAATATGTTTTACAATAAATACAATTACATCAAGTGACCAAATATATATTATGAAGACATACCATAGTTACAAATTCAACAATGACTTTGTTCATGCAGACTAGGATAAAGATCTAGATTACATAAGACCTACAAGTGGGCATGTATTTAACCATTTAGGAAGAACAATTAGTTGAATGAGCAAGAGATAACTTGTAGTGGTACTTTCAACTACATAAGCTAAATACATTGCAACCACACATGCAAGAAAAGGATCAGAATCATTACAAAGCTTGTTTTCAATTATTGGGTTGGTACATCGAGTTGTAAGGATATATTGTGACAACAAAGTGCAATCTTCGTAACAAAGAATCAAACATTTTATTCTAAGACAAATCATATTAATGTTAAATATATCTTTGTGAGAGGCATGGTTGAAAACAAAGTGTTGCTAGTAAACATGGACATGTTTAAGAATGTTGCAAATTCATTAACAAAGTCTATGAGCACTAAAAGTTCTCTTGGTGTAAAGAAACAATGCACATTAGTACCATGGATTGTTGATTGTGTACTCTTGTGATCCCCTATATGCAAACAAAACAAGTGGAAAAATGTTGGGTGCGTTATATTCTTTGTACAACTAGCCATGGGGTAGAACCTCGTAAAAATTGGCAAGTTTTTGCGTCCATTTATTACATTTTTTGATACGATTTTTATTTTTAGCGATTTTGTAGTGCATGGTTGTTTAACCCGTGATTTTGTAATTATGATTAAGGAACTAGAGATGTATTCTAATCGACAGTTAATGGATTGGTAGTTTATGGATGTCGTAGAATAAAAATATTGCATTGTAGCATTGTAAAAAAATAACATACTAAAAAACTTTTCTAGTCTTTTTGGTTTGAGTTTCCAAGGTAAAATATCAGTGTTAAATGCGTGTGGGATATTTCATCTTGTCTATTTTTTATTAAGAATTTTCTTAGAATAATTAATTGTGCACAATTAAAATAAACATGTATTTGGCCTTCATACCCAGTGAATATATTGGGGAAGAGTATTTAATCAATTAGATATTAACGTAAATGAATTGCATGGATAGAACATTGACTTTGAAATTTAATTAAAGAAAATGATGAAAACAACATATAGATCAATATTGGCTAATAACTATGATCAAAATATCATTGCCACTTGAATCAATTCCTTTCCAATTAGAAATCAAAGCATAAATAAAATAATGTAGTCTAAGACAATAAAAAATATTTTTTATTTATGTGTTCATATCTAATAATAGATTAACGTACGTCCGCATGGGGTAGCTCAAGTGGCAGTGGCCGTGGAAATGAAGTCTCACCGAACCGGAAGTCTTGGGTTCAAATCTTGGGCTACCCTTCCCCTGTAGTGGGGTATGTAATGGACATGTAAATCTGAGAGTCCTACCAAAACTTACAAAAAAAAATAATAGATTAACGTACAAAGTATAGGAGAGATGAAGACAAATAATATGGTTATATGTTTGCTATTGAAATTGCCTCGTAACACTTTAATTATTTATTCATCTTAGTCAATGCACCATTGAAAACTAAGTTGAGAGTTTGTAGCTAAAAAGAACATGCTTATGTGTTCTTAGTTTAACACAACCACATATCCAAAATGTGGGGCCATTTTAGGCATGTCCATAACACAGATAGGTGGTCACTCTAATGCGCTACTCTTCAGTGATGAATCTAGTATCTCCAACTATTTTCTAGAACAAATTCAACAAGGATTCATTGAAGATATTTCCTTGTTATCACATATTGGTAACTTCTCTTTATCCATCAACCTTTCTTATTCAGCTTAATTACATTAATATGAAATCTTTCTTCTTATGAATCCATTGTTCTAATTGAACATGGTGATGTGTTATACCATCCACCTAGCTTCAAATCTCATTTCCCTTTAACAAGAGGCATGAATAAATAATTGAGACCAAGTGCAAGTCTTGGGTAACTTTGACAAAAACTAACTTGTATTGCGATAATTTATCCAAATGAAAGTGCTTGTAATTAGTACTATGCATTCTATCAGTCATCCCACTCATATAAATAGATCACGTGTCATACCTAACACATTCAAACCTGTTGGAAAAGTAACTAGGTTCAATCTTCAATTTATCTTTGTACTTGTATCAATTTGTATTTTATGTAAAAGAATAAAAAGAATTATATTTAAGCATGGGTTTCATGATCAATTCTAGGTCAAAAATGTTCTTCGTGCTCCTAGGGTTTAATGAGTCAAAAGAGTCTTTGTCACATGTATAAGACCCATTTGGGCAATTTATAACAAGAAATAAAATTTATTTTTGATTCGTTTAAAGTCATTTTGTCCTCCAGCACCAAGTTGGCCCTGCCATGATAAGTTGGTTGGGCACCTTCTCACTCTCTTGGATGACTATATATAGAGGACACCTTGTCCTTATTTGATAAATAATAATGAAGTTCGATGATTGCAATTAACAGAGGCAAGGAAGAGCGAAAAACAAGAAGGAGAGACCTAAAGAAGAAAAGATGATTTGAGTTCTTAGACTAGTCTACCCACATGTGTGAACAGATCTAGGGTTTTTGTGCAAATTGCAGAGCCGAAGATTGCATGCTGAATTCCAGAACTGAAGAAGATGGACAAAAGTTTTACTTGGAGCAGAGTTTGTGAAGCATGACCATATTTGAAATAGAAAACTTTGACTTGACTGAAGAAGACTTTTGGAGGGCTGAGTTAGTGCTTGGAAGAGGTCCTAGTCTTTGGGTCTTGGAGGTCTCATTTTGATCTTATTCTATAAGAAGTATTTTGTTCGAGTTTTCCCCAGGTTTGGGGTTTTTCCCTGGCATGGAACCTATATCTTATGTTCTTTATGTTTTTGTGATATTCATGTTTTTTTATATAATTGTTTAATCAAGAAGTAAAAATGAAATAATAAAATCCCAACAAATATCACAAGTAATTATCAAGTAAGGAGAATCAACATAAATCTACAAATACATAGATTTTCCAACATGGCATCAGAGCTAAGGTCGGTAAAAGGAAGCTATAAGATCACTCTCATTGGAATATATGCAGATACCTCTTCAACATTTTCTCCAAAAATCTCTTTTAACAAGTCCTTGCAAATGTGATATGAATTTTGTATGATACAAGTAAGCTTCAATTGTTAAGGTATAAATGGCATTATCCAAGTTGCAAAGGTATGATTTGAAGTCTGCTATTGTTGCCAAGATTATAAGCATGTATATACATGATCAAAATTGATCCAAGTCACTTCAGAAGTTATAATGTGTTTGATCTAAGCTCCTACAATATGTGAATGAAAATGTTATTCCCAAAAATGACAAATACTAGAATGACACAATCTGATTAGGTATGACATTGACACGTTATATAATACAATAAGACAGTAATTATGGCAAGGTCTAATGGATAGTCTCACTAAACCTTGCAGTAGCAATGATAAAATAGCATTGAATTATAGTGGCATGGTCTCATATGGAAAATAGGTAACTCTACCTCTACAATGATATGTGTTGCCTCTCCCAAAGGCAATGCATGACTATGATACAAGCTACGTCAACGATGTGTGTCATATTTTCCAAATTTTGACAGCAATTCAAGTTCTTTCTAAAATTTAGTCCATGTGAAGGATGAAGTCAACGTGTGCTGCTAAGGAGGTCGTAATATGATCCATCCGAAGTGCAAAAACATCATGGAAGATTTATCATATTTGGTCACAGATGTAAAGGACCCCAACAAAGGAGAGGAGCATTGTTTTGTGACTTTTCTAGATTGTTTTGAGGGTCGATTAAGGGAGGGAGTAGGCCAAGGGTATAAAGGAGAAATTTGAGTAGTTTGGTGCACATTTGAGGGTTTCTATTTCTGATTAGGTTGCAAAACTTTTGTTGTATTATAAGTGGAAGGACTCTCTTTTAAGGAGGGTCGAGAGGCTTAGAAAGTCTCCAAACTCTAAACTACATACATAGAAGTGCCATCACAAATGATTGGAAGAGAACGCAAGAGGTTTTTCAATAGAGTATTAGGGCTAACATGTGCCCTAACCAGGGCTAACAAAACTTAGTAAAAGTGCATAGGAGCCAAGGACAAGAAGAGCACAAAATAAGGTATGTTTGTTTCTTTTTGTTGATTGTTGCTAGTGGATAGATGGTCCAGGATTGGACAAATTGTTGGAGCATCTTAAGGCTATTAGGAGGGAAACAAAAGGTGTTCTTTGTATGCCCCGAGTACAAATTTAAAAGGGACATTTTGCCAAAGTCTAAAGTTTTTTTATGGGCAAAAGGAGGATTCTCATAGTCAAGAAGGAACAAAACTCTTGTGTAATTTTCAAGTTGAAAGAAGGGCTTGTTTTGATGGCCAAGTAGGCCTTCGAGAACAAGGTCACATCTCTCTGTGGAAACTAAGCAAGAAGAGGGTCCTTTAGTGAGGATTTTATGTTGTGTTTCATGGGTACAACGAAGCCCTAGATAGGACTGAATGGTGTAGGCTTAGATCTAAGATTTTTTAAAAGTAAAACTTGAAGAAGCTCCTTGTACAATGAGTGCAAGAGTTGGTTCAATATTTTGTGGGTGGATATGTGAAAACCCTAAGGATAGTGAAGCAATGGATATTCACTATCAATTGGGTTGTGCTTGGAAAACATTGTGATAGTAATTGAAAGGTAGTTTTATTAGTGCCCTAAGGACTGTCCATTTGAAGCAATAATATGATAGTTAGGGGACCAAGGAAAGTTATCTAACTAGCTAGAGGACTAACAAGAAGGTTTATTTGAAGACCCTGAGAGTTGGCTATTTTGAAAAGATGAGAATAGTAGCTAGAGGGCATAATCATTTTTGTCTATGTTATTGTGTTGATTGATAGACACTAATTGGAAAGGTCATCCAAGTTGTGTTCAAGGTTGACTGAACAATACATTATGCAGTTGGTGAAGACCTCAAGTATAGGATCATGGATTGTTAGGAGGAGTATTTGGTTCCCTAGTTCAAGAAGTTGCAATATGAGCAAACTAAGTGATAAGAGGGTTGATTGAGGAAGCAACCAAATTTGCAAGTAGTTGATATAAGGGAAGTATGAGTACTTCCAACACAAGTTGAGGCTTGTTGATGAACTCTCTCTATTTTGAGAGGAAGTGAGCTTGGATTTCTCCTCTTAGGCTGAGAGGGAGTATGGTTGGACATTGGTTCTCCCTGTGTCATGTACTAGGTAAGGACTAACCGTTGCAAGTCAAGTGCATGAATCACAGATAGGGAGAATGATGGATTGAATAAGTATGGTTCTCCTCGTGTCAGGTACTATGATGGATTAGGATTGATAACCTAAGTCAAGTACATGGACATGGATAAGGAGAATTGTGGATTGGGTAAACATCTTGGACGGACATTCTTGAGTCATGTATTGTGATGGATTAGAATGGAGATCCTAAGCCAAGTACATGGACTTTGATGAAGAATGGTCTAGTGGACAGACATTTTCTTGAGAGAAATGGTCTAGTGGAGGACATACCCAGCGTATCCTACATGGAGTATGTACCTCGGTGAGGCGATGTGGTGTCCCATGGAATGCCTCCCAACATTGTGCTCTGGTCTTGTGAGAGATAGAGTGTACCTATGAAGGCCTTAGTAATGTGACAATGTTGGTTATGATGACCATTAATGCTTATCAATCTGGATCCCTTCTTATGAGAATATTTCAAACTAAGAGAGACTTGGTGTGTCATTATGAATACCTTCCTAGTTAAGAGGGAGTGTTGGAAAAGTCACTAGGTTTGGTATTCGTATTTATCTTTGTACTTGTATCAATTTGTATTTTATATAAAAGAAGAAAAGGAATTTTATTTAAGCATGGGTTTCAAGCTCAAGTTTAGGACAAGCATGTTCTTCATGCTTCTAGGGCTTAATGAGTCAAAAGAGTCTTTATCATATGTATAAGACCCATTTGGGAATTTATAACAAGAAAGAAAAAATATTTTTGAGTCGTGTAAAGTCATTTTGTCCTCCAACACCAAGTCGACCATGCGATGATAAATCAACTTTGTTGGGAACATTTTCACTCTCTTGGATGACTATATATAGAGGAAACCTCATCCTCATTTGGTACACAATAATGAAGTTTGATGTATGCAATTAACAGGTGTAACGAAGAACAAAACACATGAACGAGAGACCAAAAGAAGAAAAGATGATATGAGTTCTAGGATTGTTCTAGCCACACAAGTCAAGATATCTAGGGTTTCTATGTGAATTGCAGAGCCGAATATTGTAGGCTGAATTGTAGAACTAAAGAATATGGACAAAATTATGACTTGGAGTAGACTTTGTGAAGCTTGACCATCTTTGACTTGCCAGACTTTGACTTGACTGAAGAAGACTTTTGGAGAGCTAACCTGGTGCTTAGAAGAGGTCGTGGTCTTTGGGTCTTGGAGGTCTCATTTTGATCTAATTCCATAAGAAGTGGATTGTTCAGTTTTTCCCCACTTGTGGGGTTTTTCCCTGATGTGGAGCCTATATCTTATGTTCTTTGTGTTTTTGTGGTCTTCGTGTTTTTCATAATTGCTTGATAAAGTAAAAACGAAATAATAAAATGCCTAAAAATATCACAAGTAATTAATTATCAAGCAAGGAGAATCAACATAAATTTACAAATACCTTGATTTTCCAACAAAACCAACTACAGTTCTAAAATAGTTCAACATATATTTCTTTTTCAAGAGCAATAATTCTCCTCACTCTCTTTCGGTTGAACATTTCGCGTGAAGAAACTCTTAAAGAATCCCATAAATTTCATCATTTTTCTCTAAGTTATTGGATGAAGGCAATACTAAACATTTGCTACAATAACATCTAGCAACTGTATCGAAGCCAATGGGAAGGGATTACACATCATCCCTACCATTATGCCCTAGTGGAAAGTATAATGTGCGGTGATTATTAATATTATATATATATTATTACTATATATATATATTATATATATATTATATTATATATATATATATATATTATATTCAAAATAAAACCTCAAGGGACTCCCCTCTTTCTTAAAAATATCTAGATGAAGGGCTCCCCAATGTTCAACCACAATAACCATGGATACCCTAAGAAACTTCACTGAAGTTGACCCTGTAACTCATGGCCTCATCACTAACAAATATACTTTGGTGGATGGTTCCACTGATTGGAAATAAGCCTTGTAATTCTATGTTATTTTTCCACGGTCTTATAATCTTGATATTGACTTTTGTTGATGGGCGCTTGAACACGTTATGCTAAAAATAATTTGTAACATTCTAAAGGTTTTGATAAAAAGAAAAGATCTGTAAATAATGATTTCAGCCTTGCAAACATACTCAATTGTTTTGATTTTGATCAAACTTATCGTACATTGAAAAATCACATGTATTGTTTAATTTTATTTGTTTAAAATATTGGAGTTCACGTAATCCCAAAAAAATTAATTACTCAAACTCCTTTATGCCAACCAAAACTAAAGAATATGAAAAATTTATATTCTTTTTGTTGAAAAATATAGGGCAACTATATTAGGTGATTTCTCTTACTTTGAAATTGTTTATGATGAAGAGAGGTTAATATGAGGAAAAAATGGCGAGAGCGGTAGAGTTTGTCAAGTGTGCAAGCGAAGCTCCTCTGCCCTGTGATCTGGGCCCTGTGGGAGATCAAAGGACAAGGACTAGATCTCCGAGTTAGCACTTGAAATTTCACCTAGGCTGAGATAGACAAATCTCAAGGCTACATCAAACCATTTAGCCTCGTAGCTAGCCCTACGAGGTAGGAGAAGGCTCTCTCCGGTCAAACTCGGTGGATTTTTCAATAGGGTGAGTTGACCAATTAGAAACACTGATATTAGGCTAGTAAACTGATAAGGAGGGTGGATTTAAAGTTTTTGGGTTTTTTGGTGGCAATTGGAGGGAGTGCAATTCAGGGTGCGGGGATTGACCTCAGTTTTTGCAGGTGGGTCTTTGGGGTAAGGTAGGAGTTTGTGCTGATGCCTTTAGCTGAGATGGATGATCAAGGGGAAAAGAAGAGAGGCTAAAGAGGGCAAAAAATGACTTTGAATCCTCTCTAGACAGTGGAAAACATAAATATTAAACAAAATTGAAAGCTGAGCATGGCATGCATGAATTCAAGCTTTATCACTTCTTTTGTTTAATTAGCAGCAATAGAATAAGAGATGGAACACATAAACACACTTACAATGACAAGTAGGAAACACACCATCAGCACAATAATCCACAAGAATCCACAATGATGTCTGCAAAACCCTGGCCTTCCTTTTCCTCTAATTGCAAAGATACAAGTAAAATATACAATAGAGCTTCTCCCTCAAGAGTCCAACCATGAAAATGAGTAAGAGAAGGCATGATATAGAATATCTAACTCCTTTCCCCACCTCTAGGGGTCTAGCTCAGCTTTCTAGGAGCTGTTGCAACTAATTCTAAACTAATCACTAGATAATAGGCAGTCAAAACAACTTGTCTCTAAAACTTAGGAAACCTATCCATGCATTAAATATTTACCATTTACATCAAGGAAACTTCTAGAAGTGTTCAAGGAGAGTAAAAGTATCTAAGTGCCATGAAATTTACACAAAAATCCATCATTTGCATGCCTCAATAGTCAACCAAGGTGAAAACAGTGTTTTGCTGGCCGAACTGGTCAAAACTGGCAAATTTCCTGAGTGGTCGCGCCCCTGACTTTGACTGGTCGTGTGCATTGGCAGCTCTGTTTGAGGGCCTTCCCGGTGTCTAAATCAGGTGCAAGATAGCTCGTTGGAAAGGTCTGGAGTCTACTTTTCAACCCCACTGGAATTTTTTAATTTGGAGTTGATTTGACCCCTCAAAAGTCATTTCTCCCAAGATTGTTTTCTGCAACTCAAAATAGGGGCAGAAAGTCAATATTTGCATGTATTTTGAGCTTTTGGGAGCCCAAATCTTCATAAAATTTGAAACCCTTCCATAGGCAAGTGTATTTTTGCATGACAATTCCAAAAATGCAAAGTTTTCCCCGTTCTGAGTTGCCCCCATGTATGGTCGCGCGCAGGGTGAGACCAGTCAAATGGCCAAAACCTGTAAAATTCCCCAAAATACCAAAAATGCCTCAAAACTCTCAAAATTTCTTGGGTTTGCTACTAGGAGGAGGCTAAGGAGTATCATGGTGAGTGAGAGAGGCCTCAGCAAAGATACGGAGCGGGTTGGTCTTCTTCCTCCCTTTGAGAGCCTCGGTCAACCTCCTTTGAAGAATCTTCATCCTTGCCTTACAAACATGCATCCTTGCCCAATAATGATTCTTCATGTTCTTTAGCAGCTTCTTTTCTTGGTTGGCCTTTGCCAACAACCTCTCTAAGTGTGTATTCACCCGGATAAGCATGGATTCCCTCTCCTTGGGCAGCAAGTCACCGGGCCTCCTACGGTTGATGACTCGATCACTTCGAATTCTCCACAGCTCATCCAACTCTTTCTCATCCTCAAGTTGCTTGTTGCGCTGCTCAAGATAGTTTATTGTCCATTGGGCCATGTTGAGCTTCTGCTGTAACAAGCGGTTTTCCGCCTCTCTCTGTTGGATGATCTCATGCAAATCTGAAGTGGGGGAGCAAGCATCAAGATCAATGATGTCAACCTGTGTGTCACCGGCTCTCTCCTTCTCTACCATGGGTTGTTTGCCCTCCCGTACTGCTGATGGAGAACGCGAGGCCCCTTCCACCTGGTGTGGAGATAACACTCGCTGACCTGTAAATGATGATGGCGAGAGCCCTTCCACCTGTTGTGGAGAAAGTACTCGCCGAGCTGCTGCAAACAAGGCCCTCGGGCCTTTCTGATATGTAAGTTGTGGTGAGGAAGCAACATGTCTCGGAACAGTGATCTCAAGCTGTTGTGAAGGACCTCCCTCCTCATAAATGGCCTTTGGCTCTGGCTGTAGTGGCCCTGTAAAGAACTCATGAGAAATGAAGTCTTCCCATGGAATGCCCTGCTGACTCAACTGATGGGAAACAATGAGCTGGATGAGACCATGATGGCACAAACTCCTATACTGCTGAGCTGGGGACCACCTCTGAAACACGTACACCATCCTCTGAATGTCCTGGAAGAAGAAAATCGGGATTTTCATCATCCTCACTCGGGTAAAGTGCATCAACAGGCGAATTTGATAAGAGAAGACCTGTGAAAATCTCCCCTCACATGTGAAGTAATGCATGATAAGCCGCATGATCGGAGCATACTCCCCCCAGAGGAATCTGAAAGGAAAGACCCCCAACAAGTGGCTCATGAATGCTGGCCTGACATATGGCTCAAAATAAACATAATCCAGCATTTTGCGCTTGGGCAACACCTCACCCACATTTGGTATCCCGGTAGCCTCTGAAATTACCTCCGGAGACAACACAAAATTCACCCCTGCAAGACTGGCCTGCCCATCATGAAGGTGCAAAACAAATAAGCGGGCCAGCTCCCTATGGTGCTGAATCTGGGCAAGCCTCTCACAAAACTGAAAACATGACATATAACGGAAACAATTCACTGCCATAGGACAGGCCTGCAACTCTGCCAAAGAGGTGGGCTCCTCTCTTTTATGATGACCACCTTTGCCACCCCTACGAGGCCTCCGCTGTACCTCAACCTCTGTGGAAGAAGACCAGTCATCACCTTGCTCATAGGTTTCAGTGGTTGACATGGTGCTTTTGAGCAAAGTGGAGAAAATAGATAAAGTAAATTGTTGCCCTTGCCTGCAAAAATGCTTAGTTGTATGTTGTTTTCAAGGGGAACAAAATCATGAAGGAAATCTTAGGGGAGGGACTTTTTTTTTAATCGGGAATGGGAAAAATATGTGAAAACAGGGAATTTTTAAGGGATAATTAACAAAATGTCGAACATATAATCTCATCTACATCATCGGGAAATCATTTGCAAAGAAATATTCTTATTAGGGAAAACATGTATGATAGTAACCAAGGGAAAGGACATACATTTCAACAGGGGTATGGGACAGCATTGTTCATTTGAGTTTTTTTCCTTTAATGTACATCATGAGGCAAACTCTGTTGTTTCAAAGGGATTCATGTACATTTGGTCATAGGGGAAGGAGGGCTTTATTTACATTTTTGTCAAAAGGAGAAAAGGGATTTCCTTGACAACTTCAAAAGGAAAAGAGTTGTATTGAAGCAAGTGTTGACAATAATACTGAGAGGGGGGGGTGAATCAGTATTATCTAATTCTTTTTCAAAATCTTTCTTATTTATACTTTGAATTATTTTTGCATATATCAGTACCATAAAATAATGAGCATGAACAAGAAAATCAGACAGTCACATCAAAGAACACCAGATATAAGGTGGAAACCCAATGTGGGTGAAAACCACCTGCTGCAATATGTCTCTATCTTCTTTCAAATTAGAAACTCCTTTTACAATGGTCTTGTACTGGTGCAGTCCTTTACCAGTACGCAGGCTGCAACCTGCTGAGAGCTACAACTCTCTCTCGTTTTCCAGTCTCTCCTGAAAGGGAGCTACAACCCCCTACTTCTTTTCAAGGACCACTTTTCATAAATTTTCAAACTGGATCCATATACATCAAATGATCATCAAGTTCATGTAAATTATACAGACAGCTGTAATAAACAGATCAACAATAACAGAGCAGAACCCAGAACACCTTTCCAACAGAAAAATTCAACCAACAGAAGATCTTGACACAGATACGCGGTTTTTCTTTTACTGGCCTGCGTTGCTACGCAGTTCACTTTCTGCTTCTCTGCGTATACCCGCAGTTCTCCTTCTTGCTGGACTGCGTTGCCACGCACTGCTCCTTTCACTGAACAGCGTACAGTACGCACCCAAGGACACTATCGCGCCGCGTACTTCTCAGAAAGTACGCATTCAGAAGAATAATCGTGCCGCGTGCTGCTACAGAAAGCACGCATTTGAACCACTGTTGCCCTGCGTACCTACGCACTGGGCCTTTGCCGCTTCTGCGTACCCACGCACAGAACCTTCGGCGCCTCTGCGTACCCCCGCACTGAACCTTCGGCGCCTCTGCGTACCCACGCACTGAACCTTCGGCCCGTCTGCGTACCTTGGACTAGGGCTGAAATAACCTCAGATGCTCAGATCTGAACTTGTGCTCAAAAGATCACCCTTCGCCAATTCGCTTATGACTTCTCCTTTATCAATCTTTTAAGAACCGAGAACCCAATAAATCAGATCTTAAGATATTTGATCACACCAAAGATACTCAAGCCAAATGGTCTCCTTTGCTTTATATAGGCTAGCTCTTCCTCAAATCAAGGATCATGGGGCTCAATAATAATAATAAAATAATCAATACTGCGGGCCAGAACCATGATAACCCAATACTGTTGGCTAAATACCACTGAGAAACCCCACGGGTGGGCGCTTAACTGCCTTGAAATGTGTGCACTGGGGTACGCACCCCATGAATGGGTGACCCACGTATTTGGATGCGATCCCTGCACGGCATACCTGCGGGTATGCACCTCCTGAACTATTCTCCTGCGTACTTCTTTATTTTCATCAAAATGACAGCCATTCCATGGGTGTTTGCCATCAAGTACAACATCTGAAATCATACCAGAACCACAATGCCAACAGGATGTTGAGAAATGGCAACAAGAAATTCCAGTTTAATTTGTTCTTGAATTAAATTGATAATTAAAATTGAATTATATTCTCATAGCAACTTGTAAATAGTTAATTAGGTTCAATTAACTTAATTAGCTTAGGAATTTCAAGTTGGGATTCTTTCTAAAGTCATGTATCTGTTCTCCCTAAGTTTTAGAGGTCTAGAATGAGTTTAATTGTGAGTTTTAATTAGATAACTCAGTTTACTGACTTATTTTTAGTTAAATTAGTTCCAAACTGTTTGTGGAACTAATAGAGAGTTAACAATCATTTGGTGCACTAGTGCATCCACAAGTGTCACTCTAGTTAACTAAAGATTCGCTCATCAGAAACTCATGCATGTTGATTCTGATAAAGACCCAGTTGAGACTAGAGTGCATGGACATTGTACTATCAGTTGTATGATTTACTAAGTTATAAATATCATGCTTGCAACCAGAGAAGAACCTATGTTTGGATTGCGCAGTTTTGGAAGCATGAATTCCCTTTAAATATGGGTTATTCATCCTAGGAATTACGCAAGAGATTAGGGGCTTGGAGAGTTGTTGAATAGGATAAGGATTTGGCTTGAGTTATGCTATGAGATGAGAGAGTTGAGCATACTTGTGTGGAATTTCTAGTGACAACAAGCTTTCTATGTTCACTCATATTTCTGACATATACAATACAGATAGTGGGGTTTTTAGCAATGGATTTCCCTAGATATGTCATGCCATTAATTTATCTTATTCTTGTTCATATTGTTTTTATTGATCTATTGGATTTCGTTGGTTGAAAGTAGAAGTAGATGCTTGTCCAGTGCTTTAGTACATTGCATGAGCTTGTGAATCTACAGGAAATTTTCTACATCGTATCGAAGCTGAGAACAGTATACCAGAGGAAATTTCAAAGTTTTGATTTTTGGATTATAGGTGAAATTTAAATTTGCAATACATACTTCAGGATAGGATGATGGCATTATATAATTTATTGCTCGAGTATGTCTTTGATGGAAACTCAAATTATATAGCTTGGAGGGATAGAATGGAGTTTGTGTTAGAGGATAATGGCTTGAAGGAATTTGTTGATCAAGAAATTCCTAATCCAACAACATCATATGCACAAAATTTGGTTGAATGGAAGAAGTGTGTGGCAAAAGCAGGGCCAATAATCCTTGAGGGAGTTCGAGACCACATTGTCTTGAGTCTCCATTGAAAGGAAACTTCATATGATTTGTGGAAATAATTGATGGACTTGTATCAGAACAACATTCAACAAAGGAAATTGGCACTGAAGGACAAAAATTGAAAAATCAAAATGGAGAAAGGAGAGAGGATTCCAAAATACTTGACCCAGTTCACTTAGTGTCATGGTGAAGTTGGAAGTGTTCGAATCATGGCTTCTAAGGATGAGGACTCCCAAAAAGTTGGCATAGTTATCAAGACTCTATAAATGGTTGTGAGAAGCTACGAGATTAGGAACGAATGTGGTCAGGTTTGATGTAGTAGGAGATTAGGAGGAACACCAAGGATGGCTCTTCATCGAACACTTATTATGAAGAGAACTATGCCTTAGCGATTAAGGCGAAGAAGGGAAAATGGAAAGTTTACCATTCCAAACCAAATTCTTTTCAATGAGGTAAGAAGAAAGATATGATGAAAGTGAAATTCTTTCATTGTTATGAGCAGGGCCATTTTGCTACAAATTGTCCACTCAAGAATTCCTAGAAGGAGTCCTCAGGAGGAGCGGTGGGTGAGGCTTTGGCCTCCAAATTTGAATTGGATTTTTCCCTCATTGCATGCATGGCATCATCAATGATGGGAATTGTATGGCACTTAGACAGTGGAGCTTCTGGTGGAAAAGAGTTATTCAGTGACCTATAAGAGAAAGATATATAGATGCATATCGAGATGGGTGACGACGGGAAGTAGAGCGTTATTAGATTGGGCACGATTACTTTGCAGAGGGAGCATGGGGCTCCACTTATCTTGAAGAATTTAGTGTAAGTGACCGGGATGAAGAGGAACTTGGTATCCATTTCCATGCTTGAGGATAGAGGCTATGATGTGATCTTCTCGAAAGGAAAGGCGTTCCTTTGACACATAGCCACGGGTCAAGTAAACAATATAGGGATTCAGGTGAAGAATCTCTATTAGATGGAGGTAGAGAAGTGTGTTTCTTTGAGCACAAATGAAGAAAGGGTGGAGAGCTAAGACGTTGGTGAGTTGTGGCACAAGAAATTAGGCCACTTGCATCACGGGGCTTTGAAGATATTCCAACAGATCTCTACCAGTCTTCCCAAAGGTACGCTTGAGAAAGTTCATACATGCAAGGGGTGTAATTTGGGGAAATACACCGTATTCCTTTCATGACAGAGACAATTGAGCAAAGGTTATTCTAGAGAGAGTCCATTCAGATGTGTGTGGAACATTTTCAACAACATCCATGGCCAAACATGTGTATTATGTTTTATTTGTTGATGAATTTTCTTGAAAATGATAGATATTTTTCTTGCAGAAAAAGGATCAAACTTTCACAAAGTTTTGTGAGTTTAAAGCATTGGTGGAGAAAGAGTCAGGAAAGAAGGTTAAATCTCTATGGATTGATAACAGTGGTGAATATGTCTCAAAGGAGTTTAAGAACTTTTGTGCAGGGGAATGGATTAACTGGGATTTGAAGACACCCCATAACCCTCAAGAGAATAGGGTTGTTGAGAGGAAGATCAAAAGTGTAGTAGGGGCAACAAGGTTGATGTTGCATGATCAAGACCTACCACTACAATTGTGGGTTGAGGTATGCAACACAATGGTTTATGCTCATAACCGTAGCCCACATCGGATAATTGAGATGAAGACACCAGAGGATGCTTATTTTGGTAAGAGGCGAGATCTTGGTCACTTTAGGATTTTTGGGTCATCAGTATATTTCTATGTGACCAAAGATGCATGGAAGAATCTTGAGCTAACATCAGAGTTGAGAATATTTGTGGGGTACATTGATACACCTCACAACTATTGGGTGTACTTGCTGACCAACATGATGAGAATGGTTCATAGGGATGTCAAATTCGATGAGGATAAGGTCATGTGACTTTCCCTTGAGAGGGAGGTTGAGATACATGTGAATGAGGAGATTTTAGCTCCTAAGGTTGATGAGCCTCATATTGATGTGGTGCATCCACATGTAGAGGATCCGAGAGTGGAGGCATCCGGTTAGGGAGAGTCTTCAGAGAGGGAAGAGAGTGCACCAGAGAGGCTGACAGATTGGTGGATGATGCACAGAAGAATGTGGTAGCACCAATTTCTCGATGTAGGCAAAGGAGGTCGACTGAGAGGTACATTGGATACATGGCCCTTATGGGCAAATGTGTTGTGACAAATCGATCTTCCTTTAAGGAAGCAACCGGTTTGGGTTGATGCCATGGTGGAGGAGTATGACTCCATAATTTGTAACAATGTTTTGGATGTGGTCTCGAGGATGGAAGACAAGTCAGTGGTGAGCTCCTGTTGGATTTAAAAGGTAAAGAAAGCTGCAAATGGTATTGTTGAGAAACATATGGCTAGATTTGTGGCCCGTGGCTTTTAATAGGTAGAGGGGATTGACTATTATGAAACCTTTGCTCCTATTGCAAGGTACTCATTTATCAGATCTATATTGGCACTATCAACACAAATGGGTTGGAAGATACATCAAATGGATGTAAAGACAACCTTCCTTAATGGCATGATTGAGGAATAGGTGTAAATAGAGCAAAATAAAGGTTTTGAGACCTTCGACCATGAGTCACATGTGCGTCGGCTCAAGAGAGGGTTGTATGGGATGAAGTAAGCACCCCATGCTTGGCACACCAAGATAAATAGCTACTTCACTAGGTTGGGCTTCCCAAAGAGTGAAGCAGATGCGAACCTATAACACATAGTGGTGGAAGGCAAATTGTTGATCATGGTACTTTATGTTGATGATCTCATACTGACAAGTGATGATCAGCTGATCAAATCTTGGCTCATGCATTACTTTCTTGGCATGAAGGTATGGCAAGTAGATGGGAAGTTATTTTTGCCTCAGGAAAAGTACACCAATGAGATACTCAGGATATTATACATGGAGAGAAGAAAACCCATGGAGACTCCTCTAGGAAGTAACTAGAGGAATGAGGATGCTACTTCAGGGGAAGTAGCGGAAGCTACTGTTTACAAGCAACTTGTGGGTTCACTCATGTAATTGGTGAACACATCACTAGATATGTGCTATGTAGTTAACCAAATTAGTCAAGCAATGGTTAGGCCTACCAAGCTATATTGGAAGGCGACAAAGCATGTGTTGAGATACCTCAAGGGCACTTCTCAATATGGATTATGGTATAGATGGACAGGGTGAGTGAAGCTTCAAGGCTTCAAAAATGCAGATTGGAAAGGGAGTCTATCTGACCGAAATATCACATCAGGAGGGATATTTAGTATTGGGTTAGTGATAGTTTCTTGGTACAGTAGGAAACATAGATCGGCTGCACTCTGTTCGACAAATACAGAGTACATGGCAGTGATTCAGGGAACATGTGAGGCCATCTGGATGAGGAAGAAATTGGTTTGTTTGTTTGGTCAGCAGATGGATCCATGTGTGATTTACTACGGTAATCATAGTTGTATCAAACTCTCTTAAAATCAACTATTTATTTGATCGGTCCAAGCATATTGATATCCAATATCATCATCTCAGAGATTGTGTCTTGACAAAGATTATGTTGTTAGAGTACATTCCCACGGATGAGCAAGATGTTGACATTTTGACAAAGTTATTGTCAAGATGTAAATTTGAGTTTCTTAGAGACAGGATCGGGGTAGTTGATAATCCCTTTCTTGTTGAGAGAGAGTGTTGAGAAATGGCAACAAAAAATTCTAGTTTAATTTGTCCTTAAATTAAAGTGACAATTAAAATGAAATTATATTCTCATAATAACGTGTAAATAGTTAATTAAGTTTAATTAACTTAATTAGCTTAGGAATTTCGAGTTGGAAGTCTTTTTGAAGTCATGCATATATTATCGCTAAGTTTTAGGGGTCCGAGATGAGTTTAGTTGTGAGTTGTAATTAGATAACTCAGTTCACTAAGTTATGTTCAGTTAAATTCATTCCAAACTATTTGTGGAACTAATAGAGAGTTAACAGTCAGTTGGGGCACTAGTGCATCCACAAGTGTCACTATAGTTAACTAAATATTCCCTCATCAGAAACTCATGCATGTTGATTGTAAGAAAGACTAGTTGAGAATAGATTGCAAGGACAATGTACTATCAGTTGTATGATTTACTAAGTTTTAAATATCATGCATCCAATCAGAGAAGAACCTATTTTCGGATTGCGCATTTTTGGAAGCATGAATTCCCTTTAAATACCAGTTATTCATCATAGGAATTACACAAGAGATTAGGGGCTTGGAGAGCTGTTGAATAGGCTAAAGAGTTGTCTTGAGCTAGCCTATGAGCTGAGAGAGTTGAATATACTTGTGTGAAATCCTTCTAGTGACAACAAGCTTTGTATCTTCACTCATATTTTAGATATATGCAATAAAAATAGTGGAGTTTTGAGTAGTGGCTTTCCCCAAATACATATTGTGTTATGTGCCATTGATTTATATTCTTCTTGTTCATATTGTTTTCATTAATCTATTGCCTTCTGTTGGTTGAAAGTAGAAGTAGATTCGTGTCCTCTGCTTTAGTAAATTGCATGAGGTTGTGAATCTACAGGAAATTGTGTACAAAGGAATATACCCCTGTTTTCCTTTTTAAAGTTTTATACTTTAAATTAGGTATAATTTTTATAATACCCCTTTAATTGAAACTTGGAACTTTTAATTATCAAAATTTTAAAAATATCCCTATCTTTATTTTATTTTATTAAACTAGTTATTTTATTTTTTAAATACACCTTTATGGCTTAGGAATTTTTTTTTTAATCAAACTAGACTTTAAAAACAATATTGTTTATACTTATAAAATACCTTATATCCACTTATCCAATTTTTTTTCTAAAAGGTACTTTAATATTTTATTATAACCTTCATACTTTATTAATGTACAATTATACATATACACTTTTTGTTGATCAATGGTTGTCATTGATGTCAACCCAAGCAACACCAAGGGCTACCCTGATCTTGCATAGGAATTTTGACTTGACAACTTACCTATTCTGAGTCAAGGATATCCTAGATAGATTCTACTCATTCATATCTTTCCATTGATATATGACACACCACGTAATTATTCACGGTTTGAGAGACATTCGTGTTTGAAATTAGTAACCCCAATTAGTGGGCTAAAACCCTATGGGGTTGTTAAATGGAATTCATAATTGGTTGTGCTCATTGAATAGTGAAAAATTAATAATGTTTTTTCTCTCTTAAAATTCCTCCAATGTTTGGTTGTTTAGGACCCTCTCAACTCAAGACATTCATATAAATAGAAACCCTTATATTCTCCTCTAGTAGGGATTTTGTGGCTTCAAATAGGTCATCGTGTAATTTTCACTATAACATTCTTTCTACGAAGATTCAGAAGTTGAAATTAAAACCCATTCAACCCAAAATCTTGATGAACCTCTTGACCTAATTTCAGATCTTGGTTCGCTATATTTTTGGAGATATTATCTAAGGAATTTAGGGTTTTGGAAGGCTCCCGAATTCCATTTCAAACAAACAACGTTGGGAAAATTATCATAACAATCTCTCTAAGAATTGTATTCAAATTTCATAAATACGATAGGAAGAGGATGTATTGTATCTTGGTGGGTATCATTTTTAGGGTTGAAGGTTGCAACAGTGACATGTGGCACTTCATACATGTTCACTCTATAATCAAGCGATCATGGGAGATTGGGCATAACTCTTTCTTGAAGAATCCAATATTGATCAGACCTATGGGGTTGGAAAGAGGATTCATAGGGCTACCACATGACAGAATTACATAGACACAATAGATTAAATATCGATCTCCTAAAAGGCAAGAAAAAACATTCATTCAAGGACCACTACAATAAGGACCATGCATCAACAGTCAAGGGTAAGTCTCCTACAACAAGGTATGTATGATTAGTGTTTACATTTGAATCTTTAGTATCATCTCAGAAATATGTCTTTTCACGACAACGTAAGTATATACAAGGTCTCAATTATATCTCTATGTCTTTATATGTCACAGTTAGTTTTGATACTGCATTTCAGATGTCCTATTCTTGATACTACACATTTGATGTTACATATTCTTGATTCTACATAAAGTTTGCTAAATCTATATGATGTTGTAATTTCATGTTACTTTTCTTGTCATAGTTGATAGAATGGTATTTGTTGTTGTACTTAGAACTTGGTCCATCAAAATTATAGAGTTTGTCATCACTTTTTATTGTATATATCTTTAGGTCAGTTTTGAATATAGTCTTGCATAGAGTCGAGGCCTATATCAAGAATGGGAGTCTTTTTCTACTATTGTAGCATGTCAACAAAAATAGTGACAAGCACTCTTTAGGTAAGTATTGTAATTTTAATTTCTATTTATTCATTATTATGCACTTACATTTGCTTTGCAGGAAAAGGTAAGTTGAAGGGTATTTTTTTCTTTTTGGGATTGGTTTCACTGGGAAAATTTTGCATGCAGGTAGAAGAAGATTTAAGTACAACATCAAGCAATAAATCAAGAGCAGAAGTATCAAATCAAAGGAAGCATTGCAGTGGAACATCCTTGAAGACAAGCAGCCATCCAGATAGTGTGAAGTATTGTTAAGTCCAAGAGTCGTCATTGTAAAGTTGTAAAAGAGTCATTCATAAAAGAGTCATCATTGTAAAATAATCATTTGTAAGAGATTCATCATTATAAAAGCTTCTTTTCTAAAAGATTCATCATTGTAAAGCTGTAAAAGAGTCATCATTGTAAATATTGTAAAAGACTCATTTGTGAAAGATTCATTATGCCTCTGTCACTCATGGGCTTCTTTGAGTAATATTTTGAAAGGATATCCTACTCCATCATCTTTATTTTCTTCTTCCATGTGAGTTTTTTGAGGTTTGTGAGGTTGGTCTTGCAAAGGTTCAAACAATTTGAACCTTAACTCCTTATACCTTGACCTCATTGGAGACATGCAAAGAAAAACAGAGAAAGAGAAGGTTGCTTTATTACCACTAATACAGACTTATGCGGGGACGAAACAGAATATAGATATAGACATAAACATAGAGATGCAGCAAAAATAAATCTTCATTTCATTAATATCAAAGAACTAAAATATGTTTACATACATAATGGAAATAAACTAGCTCGTTCGATGGTATCTTATCTCTAAGAAGAGATGTGACAACTACATGGCTCTGAACTGTGTTACAATGACGCTCAAGGGCATTTTTATTATTGAACAACAAAGTGAAACCCAAAACAACCAAAACCTTAATCCTAATAGATGGAATGCCAAGAGTTTGTGGGCCTCGTTGAGGTTAGTTGGATAGCCAACTTCCCAGGGTCATAACTTGGTCATATGATCTTTGTTTGATAATACGAACCTCGTTAGAAAGGTCTCTCCAAGTACTACAAGATTTGTGACAAGCCCCTACCTATGGATATGGGCCTATTACAAACCTCAAAAAAATGTTGTTTAGTTGGCCAAAACAGCTCCAGAAGTTCAGGACCCAAAAAACTGCTAAAAATAGTAAATTGTGCTATAATCAAGGAAATTGATGAAATTGATTGGAGGTTTAGGCGGACAGAAATATCCACTTGGATCATTATTATTCATGATTATAACATGGAAAACACATTTTCCATGAATAGTGTGGGTTGACATGTTATCCTTTCAAATTATGGTGGTCAAAATGGGAAGATCAACTTCCGAGTGGCGTAAAGTTTGCATACAAACTCTGATTGAGGTGATTCTTGTGTCATTGGAAAGGTCTCTCTGTCTAGAATATCATTAAAAACTACATGCTCAAATGAAAAAAATTTACTCCCAAATATCGCCATTTGATGTATCAAACTATTCCTAGAAGGTTTCAAACCCTAATTTGCCAAGTTGGATCATGCGAGTAAAAATGGTCCTCTGAATTGACTCCTCCACGTTTTCTAGTCTGAAAGCATTGAGATGGATCAAAAATAATATAATAATCCAATCTAGATCATGGGTCATTGAATATACTCTTAGTGTTATATTGGAAATTGAAAGGTTTGATCCTAAATGTTGTCCTTGTCTAGATTACTCCAACGAATTACCAATTCAACATGGTTAAAAAAGGAGGAGGAGGAGGAGAAGGAAACTTATGTTGGAAAAATAACAAAATCCATCCCAATCGCACAGGAATATAAAATGGGTTCTACTATTTAAGAGCTTTGAAACATCAACCTATCAGAATGTCTACTATGAAATCTCAATCCCATAGGAATCTGAAAGGGGTTCTACTATTTAAGAGGTTTGGAACTTCAACCTATTAGAATTTCTACTATGGATTCTACTTCATAAATTTCACATAAAAAATTCCATGGGTGATTTGTTATATAATTTGTCATCTCAACTTCAATGAGGTAAGAGAAAAAACAAGTGGTATGATTAGACATTAGGAACTTCGAGTTTATCTAGAAAAAACATGTCTAAAATAATTTGAAAATGACATATAATTTGAGTATTCTTTTAAATTGAAAATTAATGAAATATGTAAGTTTTGAGCATAAAAACCTTTCAGAAAATACCTAAAAAGTGTGTTTTAAAATGTTGAGAGGAAATCAATAGTTTAAATAAAATAAAAATTAATGCCCTTAATGGGAGAGAAACTCCCACATATAATCCCAGGAAAGACCACTAATAATTAACTTGTGGCTACTCACAAACACAACCCTTATACTCAAAAGCCTTACCCCACACATATATAATTATAACTTTTAACCCAAAATTAATATATCTATTTAATTTATCTTATATCCATTTAATATTTCATTGAGTAATTATTTAAAAAATATTATTATGATTATGTAATTAGATATTTCTCTAAATAAATATATATATATATATATAATTAATTCAACTAATTAATCTCAATAAAGAATATAAGTTAACATATTAATTAGTCCAAAACAAACAAAACAAAAAAATACTAAATTTCAAATATTAGATAGTATAGTGCGTATTGCTAACCCAATAAGTAAAGGGAACTCAAGCGGACAACAAAAAGAGCCACCATAATGAACACAACAAACGTTATTGTTATAGTATTGATGTTTTACTATGATTTTAATAAATAAATAACTAGAATTTGCACCACATCTTGCAAAGGAAACGCCGCAAGGTGGTAGAATAGGAAAGAATAGCATAGAAGAAGAATTTTTCATACAAAGTTATATGAGTTTGTTTCCATTTGCAAACCATTAATCATTAACCCCAAAAGCATACTTTCCAGAAGGCAAAGAGAGTTTAAAAACTGGAATGTTATCATTCATGTTTATATTTTGAGCCCATTAAGAAATCGCCCATTAAGAGATTTCACAATAAGGGAGTCCCCTTTTAGCGGATTTGTAAAGTTTGTGTGATGTAAAACACCCAGACATGTATGTAATATTTACAGCATAAAAATGCTACATGAGTGGCATAAGAAGGAAAGTATGTTGACACAAAGCTACTCTTTGTTTTACAATTTCACCCGTGAAGAAAATGTCAAAATGTCTGAAGAGACAAAGCAGATAGGAAGGTACCTTATAAAGAGTCTAGGAGTTTTATGCCTTGATGAAGGCCACATTCCTCAGAGTCACAAGTCAAAGATTTGGAATTTATTAATGAGAGTGAATTGAAGGCTTTGCTATATGAATACATAGAAACACTCCTTTAGTCCACTTTGTGACTTGTTATCAAGATAAAACATAGGTGTGTAATGTATTCATGAAGACAGATCAACGTCAAGACAAATAAAACTAGTGTTCTTTGTAATGGCCTATGTTCTTCTAAACACATGCACACATGAAATACCCAATCTTTTGTTGGTATTGTTGCATAACTGCTAGGTTTTTCCCACGCCTACCTTGCATGAGGAATTGATCACAAACCAAATATAAATGTCATTTTCTACTAAATTTATCATGCAACCCAAACTATCCATCTTGCCAGCAGAAGACAAATAATAATTATAGACTATGAGCAGGAACAAGGCAGTTGTCACAACATGTGTATTATTCCATTTTTGCGAGTACAACAGTCCACCTGAATACAGAGAAACACTCCTACACTCCTTTAGTCCACTCAATGTCGAGACAAACAAAGCTGGTGTTCTTTGTATGTTGTCTCCATTCTTCTTAACACATGCACACATGCAATACCCATCTTTTTGTTGGTATTGTTGCAAAACTGCTAGGTTTTTCCCACCCCTACCTTGCATGAGGAATTGATCACAAACCACATATAAATCTCAATTTCTTGTGAAATTTATAATGCATCCCAAACTATCCATTTACCTCTCGTAAAATTCTATTCATTTTAATACCAAAAGAATCCTTAAAAACCTTCTTGATATCTCTGCCACATCTCCTACTTGGGTTGAGGTTGCATGTGCATTGATATAGTTGACTTGCATTGTTATTGAGGATACGATAATTAGTCTTTAAGCATCTATAAGTTTCAATAAAATATTAAAACTGTAGTAATTCTACAACACTGATAATCCTTTATTAAAAAACCAAAAGCATTGACCTCCTCTGGTAAAATTCCTGCATCTTCCAGAGCTTTCTGAATGCACATTGAAACTCCAAGTCCATCAGAGTGTGGATCGATTAGGTGGAAAACATCACAAGTGATAGTTTAGCTTATGTTGGGCTTTTGATTGAATTCTCAAGAATTCCATGGATCATGGCTTTGATTGTTGACCTAGTTTTTGAAATCTTAAAGCGAGTGGATGGCGCAACAATTGCCAATGTAGAGTGTGTGTCCTCTCTATTTCTACTCTGCAACAAGAGAAGATCCATCAAGAGAAGATCATAGCTTGGAGGAACTATGCTTCTCACTATGACTTTGCAATATTTACATAACATTCTCATTTACATTGGAAATATAGAATGCATAAACTATTGCAATCCTCTACTATGGCATGATTTTTTCTTCCACTTGTTCCACAAATTTGACCATTTCGGTTTGCAAGAAAACTTCGGTGGGTCATTGAATTCTATGCCAATATGCTTGTATAATCGTAGCACCATGTGCTGATGTGTTGACTTGTAATGATCTGCATTCTGCTATCGATTAGGAAACTTCTGAGTCCATTACCAAGCATGTGTTGTGCCACTTCACTCTCTGTATGCCATGGAATTTTGGCAATCTTACTTTTTTCTAGTGGTAATATTATACAGCTAATCCAAGACAACTGCATAAACTATTATTAGATATCATCCTATAGATCAAAATGACAAAAGGATGGCAGGTGGTGCCTTTTTGGGTAGCAGGGTATCTAAAAGGGTAGCCTGGTTCCTTATGTACTGTCTTGCTTCACTATACTATTTCATGTTTCAACATGTTAAAAGACAGATTAGAATTTCAATAATGAGCTTCATCATTCACAGAGACAGGCATGCTCCAACTGGAAGTAGGGGATATTTTGGAATTTGTTTCCAATGAATCGCTAGATAAGCCAAGGGCAATTTATGCCCTCTTAGTGAAATTCACACCAAGAAGTTCAGAAGATTTAGCTTTTTACTTGGAGATTTCCAATGAATCGCCAGATAATCCAAGGGCAATTTATGCCCTCTTAGTTCAATTCACGCCAAGAAGTTCGGAAGATTTAGCTTTTTACTTGGAGACACTTTTGAGCCAATGTCAAGCAGGCACCAGAAGCAATGTTCTGCGAGATATCACAAAATGCCCAGCTTGATTTCTGCAAGTATTAAATTTGCAGAAGCCAGGTTTTAATCTTGTATACTCTATATTAGAGTTAGTTAACATTATCTCTCATGGTGGTGAGGCAGAATTATATACTGCAAGGTTGAAGCAGTTCTATAGACTTTTCAATGATACTACTCTCTTGCACTGGTCTGTAAAAGAGTATATTGTAGATGTATTTAGCTCAACTTCAGCAGAAAATCTGCTCAAGAAGCTCATGATATGCCTGGCAGAATACTATCCTGAAACATTTTCTGATGTTTTTCCGTGTTTGAACGACATGGTGTTTCAAATAAAGAGTGGAGAAAACATTGATTGCCATTTTTAGTTCCTTGTGGGTTTGCTCACCACTCAGGCGGGAAATGAAATTTCCTTAACAAACGCTAATCTTCCAGGGAATAAAATGTCGTTGTTGGCTGAAATTACAAGTTTACAAACAAATGACGAGGCTTTGGGAAGTTGTTTGAAGGGGTTTCCTTGTGCTAAGAATAAGGGAAGATATGGCTATATTGATGTGTACATGGACACTTATTTTCGATTGCTCCAGGAGGATTTCTTATGGGGTTTGAAGAAGTGTATCTCTGCTCTAAGGAAGAATTTGTTACAGGATGCATCAAGGCACTTGAAGATTTGGAAAAATGGTTATGTTCTAGGAATCCATTTCGGTGGAAACTATTCATAACTGTGGCTATACATGTAAAGAAGCTGAAGAATTATACGCGTCCACTGTTCGGAAGCTTTCTTTGTCTCTCCAATGATGGAGGGAACTTTGAGTCCCCAATTTGGGGTGTTGTGGCTCACTATGAATATTCTATGAATGGAATGATCATGTTTACAGGGATTGTGGATGGAAGAAGCGGAATAGGAGAAGTGGATATCCAGGCAATTGGCCGACTCTTGTGTGTGAGCTCAAATATTGTGATAGCTGAAAGCCCTACATTTTACAAGGCCTATTGACCTGTATTGAAAGCATTGCAGGAGAAAGATATGGTAAGGGTCATTTCACTAGCAATCGAACCATATAGAATATCCTCCTTTGCAACTAAGAAAGGTTGAATCCTCTTTGTGTGATACAATGGAGGAAGCCATGTGGTGGACCTACAAGGATACTTTGTTCCATATCCCACCATGTAACTTGTGGCCCTTGGATTCTCACCCAATATGTAATCAATCGACAAGATAAAGGTTTTAGCCAATAGATTGGAGAAAATTTCAGTATTTCTAGCTCTTAGACAAACTAAATTATCATCGTGAATAAGCATAACCCACCAAGAAGACAAGATAAAGGTTTTAGCCAATAGATTGGAGAAAATTTCAGTATTTCTAGCTCTTAGACAAACTAAATTATCATCGTGAATGATCATAAACCGTTAAGAAGACATTCATTCTCAGATCAAATTTAGGTGATCACTGGTCTATACGTGTGACTTAGCAAATGCCAACAATTCTGATGGATTTACTTGTGCACCCTGAGATAGTTTAGAGACGACTTACAATTTTCTTTTTGATTTGTATATACAATCTTTCTATATTCTCGATTCTTGACTAATGCCATTTAAGACTGATAAACAAAATTCTAACCAGTTGACCTGAAGTTGGTAGATTGTGTTGCAATATTTACATAACTATACGCCTTGCAGAATACTGTCCTGAAACAGTTTATGATGTTTTTCCATTGTTGAATCACATGGTGTTTCAAAGAAAGAGTAGAGAAAACATTGATTGCCACTGCCAGTTCCTTCTGGGTTTGCTCACCGCTTGCAATTTCCTTAACAAACATTAATCTTCCATGGAATAAAATGTCGTTGTTACCTAAAGTTACATGTTTAGAAACAGATGACGAGGCTTTGGGAAATTGTTTGAAGGGGTTCCCTTGTGTTAAAAATAAGGGAAGATATGGCTCTATTGATGTGTACATGGACACGTATTTTTTATTTCTCCAAGAGGATTGCATCTGGGGTTTGAAGAAGGGTATCTCTACTCTAAGGAAGAAGTCATTATAGGATGTGCCAAGGCACTTAGAAGATTTGGAAAAATGGTTATGTTCTGGCAATCCATTTCAATGGAATTATAATGAGTTTTTTTTGTGTCTTTATGGTTGTAGATCCTTGGAACTTCAACTCATCAGGAAATCAAATGTATGAATCTAGATTATAATGAGTTTGGGTTTCCACGGATTACATTTTAAACTTTCATGGCCAAGTGCAGAGGGTTTTTGTCTTTTCTTGCCTGCCCTTATAGGAATTTGGAGGGTTTTACTTTAAAATGAATTTCTCAAATACTTTCAAAAATCCCACAATTATTTCAAATACATTGTTGTCTTTTCTTGCCCGCCCTTATAGGAATTTGGAGGGCTTTACTTTATAACTAAATTTCTCAAATACTTTAAAAAATCCCACAATTATTTCAAATACAACACGGGACGAGTTTTTTCTTTTTACTGTTATGTCATTCTACAGTTTAAACATAAAATCCAATCAGAAACTGCAGTTCATGTTAATAGAAACGTTTGTAACTATTATGGTTTTCATGTGAAAGATTTTAGCCAATAGACTAGAGAAAATTTCAGTATTTCTAGCTAGTAGGCTAACTAGATTATCATAATGAATAATCATAACCCACAAAGAAGACATTCCAGGCACAAGAAGCAATGTTTTGTGAGATATTAGAAAATGCCCAGCTAGATTTCTGCAAGTATTAAATTTATAGAAGTCGGGTTTTAATCTTGTATACTCTGTATTAGAGTTAATTAATATTATCTCCCATGGCAACGAGGCAGAATTATATACTACAAGGTTGAATAAATTCTATAGGATTTTCAGTGGTACTTCTCTCTTGCATTGGTCTTTGAAAGAGCATATTGTAGATATATTCAACTCAGATTCAGCAGAAAAGCTGCTCAAGAAGTTTATAATACGCCTTCGAGAATACTGTCCTGAAACAGTTTATGATGTTTTTCCATTGTTGAATGACATGGTGTTTCAAAGAAAGAGTGGAGAAAACATTGGTTGCCACTATCAGTTCCTTCTGGGTTTGCTCACCGCTTAGGCGGGAAATGCAATTCCCTTAACGAACGTTATTCTTCTATGCAATAAAATGTCGTTGTTACCTGAAACTATAGGTTTACAAACAGATGATGAGGCTTTGATAAATTGTTTGAAGGGGTTCCCTTGTGTTAAGAATAACGGAAGCTATGGCTCTATTGATGTGTACATGCACTTATTTTTTATTGCTCCAGGAGGATTGCATCTGGGGTTTGAAGAAGGGTATCTCTGCTCTAAGGAAGAAGTCATTACAGGATGTGCCAAGGCACTTGAAGATTTGGAGAAATGGTTATGTTTTGGCAATCCATTTCGGTGGAAGCTATTTTGGCAAGTATAAATATTTTAAATGTAAAAATTATGACATGAATAATGCAATTGTATTCATGTTTGGTCAATTTAGTGTTTCTAAATTGATTTCATTAATTGTTAATGCGGGGCTCGTAAGCTGATGAAGTGAAGGTGTACTATATGTACTTAGGAAACCTCTTAAGTCTTTTTGTCGTTTGTGGGTGTTGTTTGTGATCAATTTATCTTCCTAAGATGGAATGGAGATTTATAAACAGATGAGTGATAGTGTGTGTAAGGTGATTTCTAAATGGGTGCATGTGTGTTATTGGTGGTTTCTAACTACCTTCTAAATTTGCAAAGGAAAAAGCTTGAAAGAAATAACTTGAAATGAAACTGAAAGCAAAATGGAAAAACCACTTTCTAATGCACTAGTCACTACTCATGTTGCTGCAATAAAAAGATAAGAAAAACTACTTTAAAGACCAGTTATAATGTTTAGCTCTTCCTAACTCTCTGCTTCCAACATATAGTACTATGTAAAACACGATTAAGAAGTAGTTAGAGATAAGTCTCAAAAGTATTCGAAACAAGCTGTAAGTTATTAGTATTCTAATCTCTTAAAGATGAACAGCTTATGATAAAGAGACCATCAATATGTTAGCATACAACTTGAGAAACTAAACTAGAAATCAACTAGGAAAACAGAGTAAAGGCATCAACTTATGAATATGACAACTGAAAATACTATTAGAGATAAAGCAAATGCACAAATACACACAATCTCAGGCTAACACCTACAAAAGACAGTCCTGATCAGTTTAAAGTAATTGCTGGAAATGAAATAACAGTGAAATTAAATCAAATATGTACATGTGTTTAAAGAAAAGGAAAATTGCTGAATTCAAAAGAAGTGAATGGTAAAAACATGAAAGTAAATTACTGTACAAAGGCTGTTATGAACGAGGGCCCTCCATCCACAAAGCCCAAAGAGAAATCAGCTACGTAAAGGAGTCAAACAATAGTCTTCTTATTAATTCATAATGCAGAAATTACAGTCAAAAAGTGCTGAAACAACAGCTTCAAAACAGAGTTTCTGTGCTCACTAAAGGCGTAGAAAATACATAAATGAAACAACTAAAGACTAACTTTCAAGCATGCGCAGACGCTGGATTTTATAAGCCAGTAAACAACTGCCTACTGCGTAAATCAAGAAACTGAAAATTAACTGACATCATGTAAACTAAATGGTTCAGCAACACGTCAATAGGTCCGTGGGTGATCTGGAAGGTACGGTCATTATGGAGGTTGAATCCAAGGTTGGATCCTATCTCCCATGACCTGCGTAGAGTAGAGGAGTTGCCATCTGGAGTGACGTATCCTTTCAACTCACGCAGCACCGTTTGAGCTAGCTTTGTTGACCGGAGGTATGCGTGGCGTTGCTGACGAAGCCAATAGCACAGGAACCTTCAACACCTTCATTCCCACGTGCCCATGTGGTTCGTTTCTCAAAATGACACGTGGAAGATGGAGATCAATGAAAAGGCTGCGGAATTGCTGAATGGCTGCGGAATTGCCATACAGCTGCGGAAACTCTGTGCATATGTCAAAAATCTAGACAAACAGTCAAACATTTAGCAAGGTCAACCAATCATGCTTAAAGACATCAAATGTAATGATCTTGGTAAGTTTATGAGGAAAATAGGGCAAAAGAGAGGGATAAGTGAGGAAAAGCTGTAGGTAATGATGGATAAATAGGTACAGGTTAGAGGCTCTACATACCCCCACTACGAGGGTGTTGCATGTCCTCATGCAATGAAGATATTGTTTAATCCATCTGCTGAGATGCCTCTACTAAGACATCTAATATTCTCGTCTTCCTCCGTGTAGAAATATCAATTCTTGGTCTTTTCATCAAGCATCTGAATCTTAAATTAATCAAATCTCTGTCTAGCCTCCTGCATTTCTTCTTTAGCTTTTTGTTTTCTTTTTGCAAAATACCCTATGAAGCATTGTATTATCGTGAACCATCTTGTCCACATTGCTCCTTTCCTTCAGTTTTTCATTTTCCTGCTTGATGTGGCGATTCAGTACCTCCAGCTCAAATATTTCTTGCTTCAGTGATTGAACCTGTTGTTCAAGAGGTAGAACAGTGCTTGGACCAGCAGCAGCTTGTTCTAATGTCTCCAAGTAGTTATATAATCTCTGCTGATCTGGGTCAATCTCTGGTGACCTCTTTGGACTAGGCTCATGCTCAGATTCAGGTTCATGCTCAAATTCAAGTTCATGCTCAGACTCAAGTTCATGTTCAAAAGGACTTTCCTCACGTGGAGGACTAGTCTCAACCTGCTCCTCATGTGAAGGGCTTTTCTCAAAGTCAAGTCTTGTAGCAACCTTCTCAGGTGTGCCCAAGTCAATAAAGGATGACTCTTTGTTCTTTGTGGCCCTCATTTTTCCTTGTAACCTGCTGCTCCTCCTCACGGTGGTGATGCTCTGTTTTTCTTTTGGTTGCTTCTGCTTTTGTTTTTGCATCTTCTTGGAAAGGGCAGTCTCATGAAGTTGGGCCAACCTATGTGCCAATGGCTGTGTGTCCTCTTCACTGGAATTTTTAGGAGTGAGGTAGGTTTCCTGAGTATAGCTTTTCTTTATCTTTCTTTTGTTTCTTCCTACTTTCCTTTTCTTTTGAACAGCCTCTTGTAATATTTCTTGTAGGGTTTCTGTTATGATTCCTTGGGCTGCTTGGTCAATGTCTACAGTAGACTCAAGGTCAATTTCTTCCTCAGAGTTATGGGTAACATTCTCTTCTTCAACAAGGTCCTGGACAGTTTCTTCTTGGACAACAGTTTCTGGGGTAACCTCTTCTCTTTTTCTTCTACTCTTTCTAGGCACAAAGGCTTCTCCTGCCTCTTGGAAGTGGTTTCTCACAAAAAATATTTCCTAGGTATCCCTTTTGGCCTTTAACTATTCTTCAACTAGTATTTTAACAAGCCCATGATGATATAAATGTGGCTCAATGTTTCCTGGGTTTCTTTGGACTACGGAGCACATTTTTCTAAGGCTTGAGAATAAAAAGTATGGAAGGTTAATGTCATGCTCTCCTAAAAAATGCATCATAATTTTGGCATGATAAACATATAGAACTCCAAACCTTCCCTCACATGTAAAGAATTTTTGTACTAGTAGAAGTAAAGTTGTCCATTCTTCTTTGACAAGATTAACAGGGATTCCCTTTGTAAAGATGCTAGTGTCCATACCTGGATTCTTTAGAATTTGTTTCCATTGCTGGCCTTGTACTGTTCGGTTTTTGAACCATCTCTCCCTAGTTTGTGGTAGTGAAGTGGCCTGTGCCAAACTGCTCTCGGTGACTGTAAACTTTAAATCTCCTATCTCCACTTGGTTGTCCTTCTCATTGAAGGAACGTGAAAAAGTCTTTGTGACTTCTTTATGATAACCCTTGAATTTCTTTATGCACTGGAGCCAATTTTCCCTCTGCAAAGCGTCTTTAACTTGGGGATACCCTTCCAGAAATTTGGAGCCCTCTGGCTCTGCCCTCAAAAGTTTACCCATTGGCTCTGTTTTTAATACTGTGGAGAAAAGATTATATGGCTTCAGCAGTGGCTTATACACAACAGTTTTACGGCTTCAACAATAGATTACGGCTTCACCATAACAACCGTAATACACTCACAACAGTGGTCACAATTTAGCAGAGGAGAAAAATGAAGCGAAGTATGGTTACGGTGGCAGAGTAGTGAATGAGGCAGAGCAGTGAAAAACAAGGAGAATGCGGGAGTGAATCAACTGCAGAATGAGATTATGCATGCGTATGAGGGTTATAAATGATGAGAGAAAACGACTAAGTCCTTAGACTTCGGTCACAAGTGTACATTTGGCTGCGGAATCATAATGCAGAGAGCCGTAGTACAATTGTCTACGTCACTTAGGTACGAAAATTTAAACGGAAGAGCAGCCGTGTTGTGAGCTTTTGAAATCGTGATGAATGATGGCCGTTAGGGCTGAGAGATATGGGGATTTCGGTCGAGTTATGGAGAGGATAGGTAATCATTACATTGAATGGAAAAAAAACACAACCCGAAAACCATGCAAAAATGTTATAACCATAGGTTTAGAAATTCGATCATACCTTAGGTGTCCGCGTTTTGATTCCTTTTGCTAACCTTTCATTGTTTGTTGCTGCTACATGACCTTTTTAAAATTTCCTTGCTGATGACTTTTGTGCTGCAGATTTCTTCTTGGAACAGACTGTGTTTTTTATATATGCAGGTGCAGAAAGCGTATTGGCTGCGGAATTGGGATATTGGCCGCGGAATTACTCCTTAGCTACAGAAACTGCAGTAATACCCTTCTGTCTGCATAAAATAGCTATGTGAAATAAATCTGACAATGATTTTATTGGTGGGATGGAATGTAATGGATGAATGGATGGAAAGAAGTGGGGTGGAGTGAGAATGATTGGATGAATGAAGTGGATGAAATGATGAAATGAAAATGGAAGAAGCGAAATGAAATGAAGATGATGGGTGAAAATATAAAGTGTCAGGTGACCCTGATTTTCACCTTATATTTTCTGCATAAGACTGCCAATCCAAGATTGGTTTTCAGTCTTATACAAATTTTTCTCTCTCTCTTTTTTTATTTTTTTTTTATCTTTTATTTTTTCAAAACAGAAAGAAATAAAGATTAGGCTGATGGAGGAGAAGGATTCTTCTCCACTAGCCTCATTGCAGAACTTTCTTGAAATATTTTGACAAAGTCCTCTTTTGGGAGTGGCTTATGATAGATCTTCAAGCGGTGGCCATTCACAATAAGAGGAGTGTGGAACTCATCAATTGTCTTGATTCAGACTCCTCCATTACTAAAGACTTCATCAATCTCATATGGCCCAAGCCAATGAGTTTGAAATTTCCCTTTGAAGTCCTTAAACTTTGAATCAAATAGTAGCGCCCAATCTCCTTTTTGAAACTTCTTTTCTTTGATAAATCGATCATACCATTTGGTCCTTTGGTGTTGAACTAGATCAGTCCTCAGAATTGCATCTTGTCTTATTTCATCTAGTTCACTTAACTGGTCCATTCTATGCTTTTGGGCTTCTGATAAGCTCATCCCCAACTGAACTGCCATCTTGAAGGTCTTGATCTGAAACTCAATGGGGAGCAAGACTTCTTTCCCATAAACAAGTTCATAGGGAGAATGTCCTGTTGTGTTCCTCCATGTAATTCTATAGGCCCATAAGGCTTTAGGAAGCCTCTCTGCCCAATCTCTTCTATGAAGATGAACAGTCTTGGTGATGATGCTTTCAAGAACTTTATTTGTAGATTCCACTTGACCGTTTGCTTGCGGATGGTATGGAGTAGACTTTCTATGCTTGATTTTGTATTCCTCCATCAGCTTCTCCATCAATTTAGATGTAAATTGACTTCCCTGATCTGTTACAATTTCTCTTGGGACACCAAAACGAGTAAATATATCCTCAAAAAGAAATTGAACAATTGAATTCTCAGTGGCAGAAGGAAATGCCTTGGCTTCTACCCACTTAGTAACATAATCAGTGCAAACCAATATATACTTTTTTTGTTTGGATGGTGGATTAATAGGTCCAACGAAATCTAGAGCCCATTTCTCAAAGGGTTCGATGAGTACCTATGGCTGTAGAGGCATTTCATTTGAAGGAGTTGGTCTCCCAACTCTTTGACAGCTGTCACACCTTTTAACATATTGCTTTGCATCTTTGAAGAGAGAAGGCCAATAATATCCTAAAGAAAGGATTTTATAGGCCGTCCTCTTGTCAACAAAGTGTCCGCCACATGGTTCATCATGACATGCCTTAAGAATGTCAGGCATCTCATCTTCCTACACAGATCTCCTGATCACACAATCTAGCCATGTTTTGAACAATTCATTAGAAATCCAAGAATGCTTTGAGCTCTCCTGAATGCTTTTCCTTTTTTCATTACGAAATAAGTGTGAAGGTAGCTTCCCTGTAACCAAATAGTTAGCAATATCTGTATACCAAGGAGTTTTAGTAGTTACTGCAAACAGATATTCGTCCGGAAACTTATCCTCTACTGGAGAATCTTCATTAGTATTTTGAATTCTAGACAAGAAATCAGCTACTGTATTTTGTTTTTCTGGTCTATCTAACACAGTAATGTTGAATTCTTGTAAAAGTAAAAGCCATCTTGTGGCTCTTCCATTAGTAACAGGTTTATTCATGAGATATCTAATGGCAGAATGATCAGTATGGACAAAGGTTTCATAGCCTGTTATGTAGTGTCTAAAGTTGTTGATTGCATGAACAACGGCTAAGAATTCTTTTTCAGTTACAGTATAATTTAACTCAGTGGGAGTCAAATTTTTACTGGTGTAATAAATGCCATAAGGAATTAAATCCTTCTGACCTAACACAGCTCCTAGAGCTGTATCTGAAACATCTGTTGAAATGTGAAAAGGGAGTTTCCAATTTGGTCCCCTTAAGATGGGTGCTTCAGATATCCTGGTTTTTAAAGCTTCAAATGCAGATTGGCAGTCAGGATCCCATTTGAATTCACAGTCCTTGGTAAGTAACTTAAAGAGAGGAGATGTTATCTTAGTGAAGTTTTCAATGAATCTTCTATAATAACCAGTAAACCCAAGAAAACTTCTAACATCTTTCTGACAATTTGGAATTGGTAACTTGGAGATGACTTCAACTTTTGATTTATCAACCTTAATTCCATCTCCTGAAATATGGTGGCCCAAAACAATCCCTTCAGTAAACATCATAAAACACTTTTCATGAATTAATGAAAGGTTAGTCTCTTTACAGCTAATAAGAACTTTTTCCAAATTTTCTAATGCCTCTTCAAATGAATCACCATAAACTGTAAAATCATCCATATATACCTCCACACAATCATGAATTAGATCGGAAAAAATTCCTAGTACTGCCCTTTGGAATGTTGCGGGTGCATTACACAATCCAAAAGGGAGTACTCGGTAGGAAAAAGTTCCCCATGGACAAGTAAATGTGGTTTTGTCTTGATCTTCAGGTGCTACCTGAATCTGATTGTAACCCCTAAAACCATCCAAGAATGAAAAATACT
>APFE030433683.1:0-40642 GCA_000404065.3 Pinus taeda | reverse complement strand
CCCAAGTCCTTTACTAGTTGAAAATCCAATTGACATGACTCAACCGTCAGTCAAAGCACCTACCGTCGAAGGTGAATCTTCTGAGTCCATACTAGACCAAAGTCAATAGGTCGAGATGGCAGTGAACCCAATTTTACCTTCAGAAGATCACACCCTTCCCGAAGAGAGTGAGAATGATACGGTTCAAATTCTTTTTATCAGTTCAAAGTCCGATGAACTTGGGGAAAATCCACCCATTCCTTCAGAAAAGTAAGAGAATCCCCTAGTTCCTGCTACTCAAGGGATTAATTTAATCATTTATTCGGTACCCCCTGCAAGTAGTTTAGTCACTTCCTTTGATTGGAATTGACTAGCAAGATCCCACCTTCCATCTAATGTACCATTCAAGATCATAGTACAAGTTTACAAAATGATTGTGTCTGGCACTATCATAGATGAAGGGGCATAAATGAGTATCCTTTCCTCAACTACTTGGAAAAAACTTGGTCCACTGTTGCTTATGCCTGTCACACAAAATTTTTTAGGCTTTAACAAAGGGACTAGTCGATAATTAGGGATCCTTCCTAAGTTAGTGATTACTTTGGGAAGGAAAACTATTCATTTGAACATGATGGTAGTCCAAGGATCGTCAGATTAAAATATACTACTTGGACGTGACTATGTTTATAACATGGAAGCTATTGTTTCAACACTCTTTCAAGTGATGTGTTTCCCGCATAAAGGAAAAATTGTCATTTTTGACCAGCTTTCATTCCCGAGTTCGAGCATAGCTCCAAGTAGATCATCATCGCTAAATGGTCGTTTTGTGTCAAGAGTGTCTCTTCAACCTTCATTACATCCACCTAATTGTCGGGATTAGTCCAGTGAATGTAACGAAGCTTAGGGGGCATGCACCCTTGTCTATGTGGCAGACGAACCCAACTGAAAGGATAGGTTGCCCTGTAAGTTAAATGATTGATTTGACGCACTATTCACCTTTGTCTATCTGGTGGACAAAGGCAAGGAAGTGTTTTGTCTAACCACTAACAAAAACCATCCTACTTAACCATAGTGATTTCCATATGGTTACTGGAGACTTGTTTTCATCATGTTGGGGGCATGGAAACCTTTTTCGATTTCATTTTCTAGCTTTTTTAGCTTTTTAGCTTTTTAACTTTTTAGGTTAGGTGATTGGTCTGACCCAGCATTCACCTTCGTCTGCACTACAGACAAAGAAAAGGAAGTGTTTTGTCTGTTCCGCAGATGAAACCATCCTACCTAACCTCAGTAGTTCCTTCGTTTTCTTAGTTTTCCTAGCTTTTTAGTTTTGTCTTTTCTAGTTTTTTTAGTTTTGTCATTTCTAGCCTGCATAAAAGGAAAAACTAAAAATTGACCATACGTTTTTGCATGGTTCAAGCTTGTTAAAAAATAAACCTACCACTAAGCATATGTTATTGCATGGTTCAACCTCGTTAAAAAATAAACCTACCGCTAAGCATATGTTATCGCATGGTTCAAGCTCGTCAAAAAATAAACCTATCGTTGAGCATAGTTCCCCATGGTTCAAGCTCATTAAAAAATGAATTCACCTTCTGTAAATAACCTCTGTGATTTACACGCTATCATCCTTTTGTGCCTTGGTTGTGTTCCTATCATCACCTCCATCCTTTTAACTGATCATATGCTTACACTTGATTCTTTACCCTTTTTAGGAATAGCTACGATGAGTGGTCCTGTTAGCCAACCTCTTCAAATCACCATGTTTTGAGAAGTTCCAAGCTTACTGAGAACCATTTTCTACCCTAAACACCACTCGTTCCTAGAAAACGTGTCCCCTTTAAACTCTTTTAAGACTTGTTAAATATGAAAAGATTGTCGAGCTATTGGCCTTTCTAGTTTGCTAAAGTAATTGAAAGTGTCATCCCTCCTGTATATTTTAATATTTTTCGGACCTGAGGGATTATCTCACAAAAATGTTTGAGCGCTTGTCTTTTCGGCTTGGTAAAGTGATCGAAACGTTATCCCTTCTGTATTATTTTATCCTTTTTTGGACTTAAGAGATTATGCTACAAAAAGGAACTGTTGGAGATTCCTTTTCATCCCTTTTCAAACTCTCTAAAAATTAAAAGAATCGAGTTGTCTTTGTCATTAAACTCGTTAAAACGATAGCGACAAACGTGTCCACCTAGACAAGAATGAGTTTCACTGTTGTTAGACATGCTAAAACATAGTGACAAGTTTTCCCAAAGGGCAAATTATAGAACAAGCATATGTTATCCTCCTCAAGCTTGACAAAAATTAAGAGGTATTGGTCAGCAATGACTAGGGAAAAAGGGAAGAAAACTTGAAGAATTTTATGGTAGTAGGTCGCTCTTGAACATGAAACTTTTACTCCATCACCATGATTGAGTCGGGTTGGGCTATTCCATTCACTGGTCATTTCACCATTGGTATTCCACACCCTCCATCTGTTGGGGTTAACGCTACCAATCCATCTCAGTGTCGCCGATACATTCGAGAGAAGTCATTTAGTTGAGAAACCACCATCCAGTTAATGCCTCATCCACTGCAATACCTTCACCTTATATCATCAGACCATTTTCACATCCAGAAAACCATTTGCTTCATTTCGTGTCGTAGACATGGCATACATTAAGCCCCTCCTATGATGGGTCACTTCTTGTGGGCTCATTATCCAAGAAGTTGACTTAGAAACAACCCTTTCAGTACTTTGAAGCTTGCATGCCTCAATGGAAAGTTTCTCACTTCCGACGATAGGTTGACATTAATGGCCTTCGACTAAAAGATTTTGCACGGTGTTCGACATCGGATCATATATTCACACCACGCGACTTGTACTATAATACCTTGAGGGTCATTATCATTATCGGTGATTCCTCTCGCGTCTGTTAACAACTCACATTATTGGCTGGTAATTAGGCGATGTCTTTCCTTGTTCAACTTCAGAACATATCTTCACATGGATTGACTTGTACATCTAGAAAAGATTGAACAAGTTCGAAGACCATGAATCTAGCTTCATCCATCTGGGCTACGATATATTCAGGGATATAAAAGCATCAAATGTACATAGAAGTTGCACAGATGGTCATCCGAGCCAGGAACGATGAATCTATATTTGAAGAATCACCAGTCTGCATATGTAGATGACTATCTTTTCTATGTACATGAAATGAATTTATAAACTTGAAAATGGGAATGCCCACCTCAACTAGATCATGAAAATTATATTATGATGATGTATTGTATTGTATCTTATATAGGTCACCTTCCAGTTTTGAAAACCTCGGATCCTCATGATAAAGCATTTCACTCGACATCAAAGATTTACGACTTCATGCTTTAGGGGGAAACATTTATAGACATATTTGGGCACTTCAATCCCAAGCTTATATGTCAATAAAATAGGGCTCTTTAACCCCTAAAAGTGTTGTTTCATACCCTAAAGGATCGTGGTCAACTGATTACATTATTCTCCAAAAGTTCCACCTGAAAAACCATCCAAAACTCGCCAAAATAGGACCATACTGACTGCTCCATTTTCTGGGTGTGATGCATATTGAATCCTACACTAGCGAGGTGCGACGCATACTGATGAGGCCTTCTATAGGGTTCAATGAGCGAGGATAAACAAATGTTCGAGACAGTTTGCTAAGTGGATGCTCATGGAATCTTCTAGAAACTTCTCCTATGATACTTGCCTCTCTGAATTCGCTTAGGGATGAGTAAGAGATCCAAGAAATCTCCAAGTTGAAACAAAAAAAAGTGGAATGACACTAATCAAAAACCTAGAGATGACTCACACCCTTGCACAAATCTATAAATGGATCCCTCATCTCAGAGATCTAGAGGTTGAAATTTTGTAATTTGCAACGAAGTACTAAGAGTTTGAGGTTGAGAAAGAGCATTGTATTGTTGGTTTGATATTTCTTTTCATGAGGTGAAGAGGGCTTTGATGCTGGGAGGATGATGTTGGATCAGACAGCTGGGTTGTAATTCTCCCTTCTATTTAATAAAGTTCTTTAATTTTTTCTTCCTTACAAATGTGCAATTGTGAATGTTATTATTTGTGAATGCCATTGTATGCTTATTGTATTTATGATTCTACAATGTTTATGATATATTAGATCAAGATGCTTCGACGGTGTTTTGTTACTATGTTTCTATAGGTATTCTGTAAGCGAGATAAGTAGGACAGGAGCTGCAAGCTCTATCAAGGGGGAGGGAGATCAAGCAAGGAGTTAAGCGAAAGATCCAAGTTGGTTCCTTTGCCTCTCTCTTATCTATAATACATAGAAGAAATCCCAAATTGCTTCGATTGTTTGTTTCTCGGATAGTTGCCAATCCTAGAGGGCTAGTTGATCGAAAAGACACTAGTTTTCCTGGAAACAATGTAGTCAACTGTTTCATTTTCATAGAATAGTTTCTTTTCAGTTTATTAGATTGATGGCTTGTTTAGATGAAATTGAATGAGTAAAAGAGTTATAGTCATTTCCTTGACAATTAAATTGAGACATCATTCATTTACAATTTGATAGAATATATCTCTTTAGCACATAGTAATTGAGGCTTGGTTGGAGCATAAAATTTAGAGATAAAATACAAAACAATCTAACAAGAGTAAATCTTAGAATCACACTTAAACCATCCATAAACTGATACAATAGAAGCTAATTTCTAAGATAAGTAGCTAACAAATTTAAGCCACAATTCATTAATATAATTAGTAATACCATCTTCATATTAACTCTAAACTTAGACTTTAACAAGAACATAGATATCTTAATGACATCAATTAACTTCTATCACATATAGTGCACTTGTGATCCGTCAGTATAATTTCCTTGGTCGATAATTTATGTTGACAATTTTAAGCACATTGAATTGGCTAAACATTTTGGCATTATTGTCGGGGAGGTACAAATAGAAGTTTAAAAAAAATCATTAACATCATATGCATAGGGATAGATACTCTAGAGGTATATTTGTAGGACTAGGAAGAAGTTTATTTCCCACAAATCCACTCACTTCACCTCGATTTCAAAATTCCACACCACCTACTCAAACCAAGATTCCATTTAAAGTTCGACAAAGACTTCCTGAAGTCTCAAGATCATAAATCCAATACAGAACTTCACCTGCTTCATCTACTGAAGCTGTAATTGAAGAAAATGCTATATCCACAACTATAGGAGTAGTTTTTCTATCCTCCACTGGTGAACAAATTTTGGGAGAAGAATTAAAAGTTCTTAGTGAAGAAGAGTAACAAGAAACTTATTTTGAAAAACCATTGATAAAAGAACCAGAAGAATTAGAAGAACCCTATATTGATTCTAAAGAATATGTCATGGCTAAGGAAGGGGAAGGAGAGGTACACAATGTCAATGGTGAGGAAAATAGGATTGGAGGAGGTAGAGGTAGAGGTAGAGGTAGAGGATGAAGTGGAGATAGGAATAGAGGAGGGGGTAGAGGTAGAGGAAACCAATATGATTTTTAATTTCCTATTCTCGATGAAGAGACAACTCTCACAATAAAGAATATATCACCCTCTATTCTTCCTAATTTCCATGGAAAAATAAATGAAAAATGAGATACATTTCTCTTCGAATTTGATGTATTATGTAGATAATATAACTATCTGCATGATGCTCAAAAACTAAAACTATTCCTTGCTACCTTAATGGATGCAAGATTAAAATGGTTCATGAGTCTAGGGACACATTCTATAAGAACATGGGAACAAATGAAAGAGGCTTTTCTAAGAAAATATAGAGATTATTTTATGCCTAGTAACCTTAAAGATGAAGTCTTCAAAATGTCACAAAACAAAGACGAAAATCTTCAAGACTTAGTAGATAGATTTTTCTACAATGTTAAAAGAGAAAAAATGTACAATTTGGATGTAGAAACTCTAAAATCCCTTGTGCCTAAATCTACTAAAGATGAATGGATTGAACTCCTTAATTTAACTGGGAAAGGAGATATTTCTCAATTACCATTTGCAGATATTTGCAATTTATGTGTACATATCTCAAGGGATAAATAACAAGTTGGAAAGAGTCATAGAGACCCTCTCTTATCAAGAATTAATAAATCTATAGTTGGGACAGTCAGCAGGGCAGAATTAAGAAGTTTGCTTGATACCTTTAATAGAAATATTTTAGGGAGTCTATGTGAACAAATAGACACCCCTAAAATACAGAACAAGCAAAAGTCTGAAAATGTTGCATTATCTATCTACTATCTTTGGTCCGGATTTAAACAAGAATACAGCAAAATATAGATATAACTATATACACAAAGTTGCAATGGAAATAATACTTCATTTCATTAATGGAAAATACCGAAGTATGCTTACAACCAGAAATGGAAATAAACCAGCTAGGGCGATGGTAGCTTATCCCTGAGAAGAGATGTTGTTGCTACATGCTTCTAAACTATTTTGAACTGTGTTACAATGAGGCTCAAAGGCCTATTTATTATTGAGAAACAATGGAGAACACTTCACATTCCAAAACCTAACCCTAGAAGATGAAACACCAAATTGTGGGACCCGTTTTTGGGTAAGTTGGTACATCAACTTCTTGGGGTTGCGAATTGGTCGTATTATCTCCGTTTGACGCGCATGACAGCTCATTGGAAAGATATCTCCGAGGTCTATGACAGAAAAGATGAATTTTTTGCACAAAAATTGCTGGTGGTAGATTTCCCAAAAAAACATCGTTTAGGGCCTCAAAATGGCTCCGGAAGTTTAGGACCCGAAAAGCTGCTAAAATTAGTAAATTGTGCTACGATTAAGGAAACTAAAAAATTGAAAGAGGTAGTTCTGGGGGTCCAAATGGGATAGGTGGGTGGCCAGCAACATCCACCTGGATCAATCGTATAGGTCAAAAGAAACACACACTAAGAGAGTGTCCCTTAGACTCAAAGGCTATAAAAACTTGTGTCATATGTGCAGATAATCATGATAATAAGGAATTTCCTTCTTACTAGCTCTCAAGGTTGTATTTAATGAGGAAGGAATACCAAAACAAGTAGACCCTCTCTACTTTATAACCAAGAGACCATCGAAAAACTCTCAAAGAAATCAACCACAAGGCTTTAGAGCACAACAATTTGCTCAGTCTTCACAAAATTATTGAAACCTTCTTGGAAGCCTTGGGCTTAGCCACAATCATAATCTTGGAATCAAGGATGGCAAATTCCTTATGGGGATTATGGTCAATATCAGAAATATTCACCATCCTATCTTCCTCCACAATTTCTACCCCATTCTAATCAAATTCCCCAAGCTAATCAATTACGTCAAATCTAGGTTCAAAATCAAAACCCACATCTCTCCCTACCATTTCCACAAAAACCAAATCAACTACCCACTCAACCACTTCCAAACCCTAATAATAAAATACCACAACAACATGTGTACAACATGGAAGGGAAAAATCCTCAAACCTATGTAATAACTCAAATAGATCTAAATAATGTCCTATGAAGGTCTTAAAGAGTGTTACAAAGAAAACCCATGTTGTTATTTAGAAAATGCGGCCAAATGTTCAAAAAGATAAAAATCAATCTGAAGAAGGAAATACCTCTCTCCCTCAAAAAGAAAATAATCAAAGAAAAAATGTTCCAATAAATACTCATATCATAGAACAACCCTCAGTACCAATTAGGCCACCTTTCCCTGAACGGTTGAAATTGATGGAGTAGAAAAACAAATTACATTGCCTGATTATGATATGCTGGATGAATTAAGCAATGTTTACATCAAAATTCCTTTGTTACAATCCATAAGAGAAATACAAATCCTTGCGAAAACAATCAAGGAATTAAGTACTCAAAGATCAATAAGAAAAAGAAAGGACATAAAAGTAATTCAATTAGTTGGAAAATTTGCAAACATCATGATGGGGAAAATGACAAGTCAAAAATTTTTAGATCCAGGAAACCCCATTGTAAAAATTCACATCAGTGGAATTGAAATCCCAAACACACTGATTAATCTAGGAGTAGCCATAAACATGTATTTCAGAACTATTGGAATTAGTCTGTATTTTAGATTTTTTTTTTTTTTTTGCACCAGACATAGTTATATCTCTGCCTTCTAATGAGGACATGCATCCTCATTTTATGTATCAAACACCTTTTCAATGAAGATGTTCAGTTTTTTTTCCGGTTGAGTTTCTTTTTTCTATATAGGTCCAGCACTATGATGCCCTCAAATGGTTCATGGTCAACCTTGCATTAAGTACCATGTGCACCCATGACTCGCTTCCAGTATCTTTCTAGATTGTGAAAACAACTATAACCTAATCTACAATAGAAAGATATACGAGATAGTCCTAGTTTATATTGAGCGAGATTTATCTTAATCTATAAAGCCAAATAATAGTGTGTATTGCACTATACCAAAGGGAAAAATTGTGCTAATTTATTAACAATATATAATGTTTTATATAAATTTATTAAGTTGTAATGTAATATAAACACGTCACAACATATTGTTGGATTTTTTGATGTTAGGAAGATTCTTTGAAACAATTTTGAGTGAATCTACCTTCTTATGTTGAGAATGTCATGATCATTCTATGCTTGAGTCCTCGAAGAGATTTTGTGGTTTTGCATCAAAAATGTGAACTTCAAGCTGAAAATCTGTGTAAGAATGCGCAACCATGTTAAGCAAGCAATATTAAGAATAGGATGAAATGAAAATGGAAGTTGTAAAAGTACCTAGAATAGTTTGAAACAAACCTCGAACAACTAGATAGAACCCCAGTGATGGGAAAGAGATTGGCAGAGGAAATGGATTCTGGACCCATAGGACGAGAAGAAGGTTAAATTATTTAACGAGTTTTTCAATGATAAAATTGTGTGTAGTAGGGACTCAGGTTCTAGTCCATAGTCTTCTAAGACTCGACACTCAAGGGGAAAGGGTTTGAATCCAACAACCAATTGTAAAGATGACAAACTGGTAATGAGGGGTTTTGTTATGCTCGAAATTAATATGAGACATGAACCATGGAAAATGATCCATCGTTTCTCTGCATACATGTAAACGAATGAGAAATATTTTAACCAAATGCAAGGGGATTAGGGTTTAATAACCCCTTATTTATAGCTACCTTCATAGAACCTTCATCTATGATGATCGAATGGATGAAAATTATCAAGTCATCTAACCTATAATCCAATGAAGCATAATGATGATATGTGGATAGGAGGAAATTTATCAAAGGGAACACCTTACAGCGTAAATATATTTAAAAAATAATGTCACTACAAATTCACACTCATGATAGTTCTACCAAAATGTCTCAAAAATAATGCTACATTCCCAGTTGTGAGGTTTTTTCATACAAAATGGTACATTAGAGGCCTTCCTCGATAGTGGTTCTCACACACTAGATTTATTTGCAATTGTTTCAAACTTTATGAAACTCAGCTCCACTCATACCAAATTATAGTTTTCGTGGTACTTAGTGACAATCATTTTCACAATCTAGATTCCCATTGAACATCCAAATATTATCCTCCCAAGCCTTGAAGAAAACTGTCGTGGTCTCATTATAATGATACATGACATTTGAATGCATATTGGAAATTGAATTTCCATTGAGAAAGTTCATGATGATTCCATGTTCGATGTTAGTATGGTCATGTTGAGGACTTGAAATTCATTGCAGCAACATGGGGGATAAGAATGCGGTTGAGGACTTGAATACCATCCCCTTTTCATTTGGAATAATGGCTTCGACATGATATAATGGGACCACTTTCCCAATAAAAATTTGATAGAATGGATGGAGTGTTCTTAACCAAAAAATAAGTGATAGATGGGGGTGATTTATAAACTCAAAATACATGTATCTTAATCTATCTACTACCTAGGGTTACTTATGTTTATGCAATATAAACTGGTTTTCCTTACTGCATTGATAATAAATATTAATCAAACACTTATAGAAATGAAAAGAATCTAAGATCATTATTTTCATTAAACAGTTAATCAAAATAATTGATGGAACTCGTATCAAAATAAAATAAATAACAAATCGCTTATTTATGTATTAAAGATGACAATTCTATCATGTTCAATAAACGATATAAAGAGGAATGACTATAAATTCATAAAAAAAAGAAACATAAATACAATGACTTAAGTACTCGATGTATGTTACTCTACTCATGAAAGAAATAGTTATGGTCTAGTGTTTCTCATTAAGATGGTTTCAAAAGTACAAATGTGCAAGCTTCTAAATTCTTTCCTTATAAAATTTGGGGACATTTCTTTGTAGACATGGAATGCTTTATATAAAAAAATAAAATATAAAAATACACAATACATAAATAGTGTTGAGGAGGTTGAAACAATTCTACTTCTATCGCAATCAGATAACATTAAAAAATTTCTTATTTGTGTATTAAAGATGACAATTTTAGCATATTCAGAAGTGAGTTAATGTAGAGATACCTTAGAAAAGATACATATAATAGACGATATAAAGAGAAATGACTATCAATTCATAAACAAAACATACATACAATAATAAAAGTACATGATGCATATTTCTTGGCTCATCAAATAAATAGTTTTGGTCTAATATTTCTCATTAAGATGGTTTCAAAAGTACAAAAGCTGAATCTTCCAAAGTCTTCTCTACAAAATTTCAAGATCCTTATCACTGATTCTACTAGAATAAACTTGAAAGTACAGAAGTGAAAGCTTTCAAAGTTTTTCGTTATAAAAATTGGAGACCTGTTCTTCGTCAAAATGAAAGGGTTTATATAAAAAATAAAGTATAAATGTAGACAATACATAAAAAGTGATGAGGAGGTTGAAACAAATCCCCTTAAAATAAGGGACAATAGGACATAAATAGAATTTGTTGAAATGACAAGCCCCTGAATGCAATTATTTCTATTCTTTCATTTGCTGCTTGAGCTTGTAAATATCCATCACTAGCTTAACATCAAGGGGATGACCTGTCCTCATACATAGTTGTCCAATGTAGACTACATCTGAAATCGTAGGAATCATATGAGTGGATGAGTCATCAAGGAAGTAGAGCATTAGCCACTAACTCTGTGGCTTCACTAGATATTTCTAGTACATCTCCTAGTCAATTTTTGTTAACTTTTTAATTGCTTCTTCCTTTGCTTTTGAAATTTCCTGCCATTTCATTTCCATAACATTAATATCAAGAAGACTAAGAGGTGGGAATTATGTAGGTTATCGTTGATAGTTTCAATGATGTTATTGGAAACATGGTTTTCCTTAGAGACAACTTTTTCTGCCTCTTTCAACTGAATGTCCCAATCAATAAAGAGGATTTCCTTATGATATTCCTCTATTCTAGGAAGGTTTGTTGCTTTGCATTCTAGTGTCTCTGGTCATGGTATAAATATTCAGATTTTATCATCAACGCTATTGAAATTCACCCTCAGATCAGATGATTGATTCATGAGTGAATCACTTTTAACACATAGTGGATTGATGATTGATAACTTCTGACAGAATATCACTTGTTGCTTTGATAACAACATGGTTAATTCCAATTATTCCTTTATAAAGTCTTCCACTTTAGGATTATCTTATAGCTGATTAAGTGAAAAATGGAGTTGTCATATTTGAGTATCCTTAGTACTAATGTCTTCCTAATGTTTGAGCTTTAATTGATCAAACTCCTACTGGAGTTGAGAAAATTGTGTCTTGACTTGTTGATCAACACATTGCCTTTCCTCTACCAATTGTTGTTCCAATTGTTGAATACTTTTTTCCTTTTCCCTGATCAGTTCTCAAACTTCTACCGCTTTATCAATTGTAGCAGATGCATATGCACCTATGACCTATGACAAATTTATTAAATTACCCAAAGGATCAATTTGTATATCCTTCCATACTATGTCCATTGGTATATCACCAGGAATGACTACTGACGACGGTTATTTTCATCTCCTTTTCCTCTGTCTTTTCACCATAGCTTGATGTTTTGGACTGTATAAGATGTCAAGAGGAGGGATTTCTTCCACTTTAAGGGCAATTTTGAATGAAGGGAATGCCAAGATGACTTCAATTTCTCCTGTAGTGGTAGCTTTATCAAAAGCCCTATCAATAAACGAGTTTTGTCCATTGTTCTGGGCTGTGCTGAATGTTTTATCCATCTCAATATTTTTTCTCCTTGTTTTTGATTAAGTTGTTGATCAAATTGTTTCTAGGCTTCATAAAGTTCATTATTGAAGGGTGTTTTATTAGTATGAACTTTCGTGGATTTATCTTCCACTTGAATATATTTAGAAACCTACTCTGAGTCTTGTTCCTAATTATTCTCAATTTTTCTCTGAAACCTATTATGAACCATCTCCCAACCCTGCTTTGAGTCCTTCTCTTATTGCGAAATCAGTTAAGGAATCCTCAACAAATCAAAAGGGATGTTTTACAGTCTTCTTTCTCTGTATTATTTGAATTGTGCTACCTTTCCTCGATTTAGTTTTCATGTAGCCAAGTGTTGTACTTGTGAAAATATCTCAACATATTTAAATAGGTCATCATAGTGACCATCTTCATGACTGAATTCCCTGATTTTTACTTGGGAAGTAACATTTTGTGCTACTTTGTTTGGATCAAAATGTCTTCCTGGCATAGTAGCAAGATTAGTCATGTAACATTATCAATTTCAAGTGAAGAATGCTTGAAATCATGTAGAGAATATACACCACATTGAATAGGGAATGAATGCCAAATAGATTCCTTGACCTACTTTAGGGTCTTTATCAATCCATACCCTACAGTTTCATAGGAAATCTCCCTAGAGAGTCATTTATCATGGAAATAGAATGGAAGAGCATGAGAACATATTAGACTTCTATAGACTCTAACATATTGGTGTGTTGTACAACAACCCCCCATTTCATAAAATTTTTCTTTCTAACTATAATATGAAATGGGTCCCTTTTAAACATAGATGTGTGAATAAATTGGTATCAACTCATCACTATAAAATCCTTAATCAAAAGGTCTAAAGGAAATGGAATATTATAAACCTTTTGAACAATAATGAAATCTTCTTATGAATAAATACAAAATTCTTTATTATTGTGATAAAGCGATCGCAAGATTGCAAATTGTAACAACAAGGAAAACATAATGCAAAGACCCATTGACTTACCCCAATCTGAAAAGTGAATAACTATCGGTTATCGGGAAAGGCGAGCAGCAAATATAACAAAATGCCCTCCCCTATGTCTTCGATGTGATATCGCTATCGACAATTGAGGGATATAATGCATCACAAGTATAATACACCTTTAAATCTCCCGATGTGACAAGCTGTATCACCATTGGGGATCGGCGATTTTGCAATAACATAAGTATTATGACCCGAGCACATCTCTGATTGTGATCCGATAAATCAAGGCGCGAGTTTCAAAATATATTTAAAAGGCTTGCATGCATTATTTTGGATTATTATTAAAAGCCTTCCCCTTCCCGATAGCGATTTACTTGTGATTATCCGCCAAAAAACTCAAGCCATGCTTGAATGAATCATTCGGCATATAAACGATATGATGAGTATTTAAAATGATTGGCTCACACCACCTATTCTCTGTATCATGTTCATATTATTCCTTGCGCAGAGCTCTACCGAAACAACAAGTTCAAACCAAATGGGAAAGAAATCCAAGAGAGCCGTGGTAGTAGCGGCTCCCGCAGTAACAGTGAAATCCACCACCGATCCAGGACCAAGAAAAAATGGATTTATTTCAGACACTACGTGTCTTGGCCTTGGAAACACAAGTTGGCAAAGCATGTATAATTTAATTGAAGTAGAGGAGCCTGAGATAGTATCTACAAGCTGCTGCAGATTCAACTAGAAAATGAGAGGATTCCCTGAAAGATTTAGCTGACTCATATCTACACCGAATAGCAGCTCATGAAAAAATTCTTCCATACACTGATGTAGTGCGATGGGTAGTAGAGGAGATCCTGATTATAAATAGAACATTTTTCACAGTTGACAGAAGGGTCTTCGGCTCATTTCAACCTGATGACTTAAGGAAAATGTATCATTTCTCTGAACCTCAAAAGAAATACAATAAATCCATTCTTGAGAAGTTCACAAGTGAGAATGAGACTGAATCAGCCCCAATTCGGGAGTGGAGACAGAACCCTGCAAGGTACAAATATTAATCTTCAGGTAAGTGCTCTGTAGATTAATTACGTTCTGCTTACTGTTATGTAGGGGGAATGATGTGTAGAATTTGGGGATTACATGATTCTGCAAAATTCACTATTGAAATGGTTCCTTTAATGGAAGTGATAGTTAACAGTGAAGTAATGGATTGGGGAAATATATTGTCAGATAAATTAGCCACTAAAATTCTTGAGTTTAGAGCAAAAAATCGCTTGACCGATAGGTCTATTCCTCTGTTTTATTTTAGTGTTTATATTTTAGATACTCTTTGTTTCAATTTTGAATTTCCTGTACTGGGGTGGAGATGGACTTCACAAGACCCCATGCAAATTCACATTTATCACCAAAAGTTGTGGAAGGCGCACTGTAAGGACCACTTGTACCAAATCTGTAATGGTTTTATGTTGCCTTTTTACTATGCCATTTTTGATAAGCCTACCCCAAAGATTTCTTCGGAAGCAGAGGTTTACCTAACCACTGTAGGAAATTTGTTTGGGGAAGATAAATTCACATACATAAGGGTTTTTGGTAGCCTCACAAGACCTCATGTCCTTCCTCTGTATATACTTGACAAGTTGTTAGCCCGAGAATTGGACTACCAAATTACAACCGCAGGAACATCCAAGACTCTTAGGACTTCTAAAAAGCAGGCTTGGCCTACTTTTCCTTTAAGATGCGATGTTCATACTTTGCATGACTATAAGCATGCAGAGAAGGAGACAAAGAAAATAAATATGCTTAATCTTGCAACTATTCCTAATAGGAAATTCGATCAAAGGAAAGTTGCCTATACCATGCTTGAACAAGCCAAACTTACGAGGTTTGATCATGAGAAAGATGATTTTCATGACCTGTTTTCTTCCGCAGAGTCATTATTCTAGCTACAAACGCTGGCCAAAATGAGATATAATGATGAAAGGCTAGTACAATTCAATAAGCTCATAGAACAGAGGTTGCAAACTCTACCTCTAGACTTATTAGCTACTACCCCGACAACACAATCAAGAGAGCCTAAACAGCAAATCATTGACAAACCTCATGCTGTAGGAAAAATTCTCGAAATAGGAAAAGAACAAGAACAGGAGAAAGAGCAGGAGAAAGAATATGAGAAAGAGCAGAAAAAAGAATAGGATAAGGGCAGCGAAAATATCAATGTGGATACTTAGATTGATCCTAAAATACTCTAAGAATGGCAGCAATGTGACTCCATTATAAGCAATCTGGAAGGTCTAAAAGGTGCCAATACACCCAATGTAATTGATGGACAAGATACAGCGTGAACAACGGTTCCGAATGAAGGAACTAGTGGCCTACCCCCTAGCACGGATTTAGAAATGATTCCAAAAGATCCCTCCGATCAAATTATTTTGCAGGTGTAGGGAATACCTCCATTAGATGTCTTTTACAGTCCCAAACATAGGGCTGTAGTGAAAAGACAAAGGAAAAGGAGAAGGCTTGATCAATATTCCCTGTTTCCAGCGCAAACAGAGACAACTAATGTAGTATGGAAAGAATAGTTTAACCATTCTGATGACCTAACAAAGCTTTCTCAGTATGCCGGAGCTTATTCAACTGCCACTATGGACAAGGCATCGGAAGTAAGTAATCTTCTTAAAGAAAATCACCAAGCGATTGTTTTGTTGCAATCACAGATGTCCGAAGCATAGTAGAAAATTGAACAGTTGGAACAGAAACTGTCAACATAGCAACAATTAAGCAATCAATTGAATAAGCAATTGCTTGAAGAGAAACAAAGAATAGACTCAAGCGCAATACAAAATCAAAAAGAATTATCTGAAGCATTGGCCAGGTTAAAGACAATGAATGAACTAATGATGAAAATGAAAGATGAGAAAATCGCTCAGGTGTCACTTCAAGTAGAGAAGTTCAAGAGTTTTCCGCAAGCTGTAGATTTCTGGTCCAAAGCGCTACAGATTAAAAAAGCATTGGTTACACAGTTAAGACTGTTATGTCATAACATTTCTCTGGTTGAGCCCCTTTATCATATAACGACATCAATAGTTGACAAATCAATCAATGTTAGGCAGGATTTGGAACAGGTCGATGAGACCCTGACAAACTTTCTTGCTTGGCAAGACACCAATGAAGGGTAGGTAGCAAATCTACCCAAAATTATAGAATCACACAAGGAGATCCTTTTCTTAGAATGGTAGTCATAGTTGATGAAAGTAGAGAGAGAGGTTTCCAGATGTAGATTATCTACATCTAATTTAATTGAGCTAATCAATAACACTCTTTATCTGCCTAACATGATTTCACAATGCACCCCAGGTAAATTGCTATCAGCTAGGACATTGGAGCAATCATGCAATCAAGAGTTGGAGAAGAATGGAAGATTAATCGCTGGCATCCAAAGTTTAACTTGGGATACCTATTGGTTTTTCTTAGCAAAACCATACAGTCCAAGATTCGCCCACAAGTGTTTAACCGATTCGATTGGTTGTATCATTCCCAAAATCCATGATGCCACATACTCAACTCAACAACATTCTCGTCTCAGTCGTCCTCCAGAATTGGAACCGATGCTTGCAATTTTCCAACTCAAATAAAAAGGAGAACAACCGAAACAATGAATCATGTTGCCGACTACGAGCAAATCTGTTGTGGACAAGATACTCAAGATTTAGTTGTACCAATTAATAGAATTTTATTTTGTAGTTAGTTAGTTTAATTAGTATTTATAGACCCTTTCATGCATTTAGAAAGGGTCCTCAGTTTTTGTATAAAACTCAAATCTGGAAGTTTCACTATTGTGCTTCTGGCATATTTTTTATAAAGACTGGGCTAGTATTCCAAATTCTAATAAAGAAAGCTTTGATGGGATGTGCACTATTGCCTTGACGTGAAAGTATTTCTAAGTTGGAAAAAGGAATTTGAATGCAATTGATATCAGGAGTGATTCAAAGCACATATGGTACTATTATCTATGATCTTGTTTCAATCTTTCATGTGAATCGTCATTTGATTACTCTTGTTATCATTGGATATATGTATGTGCTTTCAACAACAATCCTTATATTTTTCACTATTGAATGTTTAAAGGAATGTTATTATTTTAGTCATATATGTATTAGTGATATACAAAGGATAAGTGTAATAATGTTTTAATGATTACTTTGTTCAACTACTTGAACAAAGTAATTATCATATGAATGAATGTCTTTGTTTACCAATAGACTCATCTATATGCCTGTTTGTGGATAAAGATTATCAAACGTTACACTAAAAATAGAAATTTTCCGGGATAGGATAGTTATTCATATTTTTACATTTTAGATAACTCATTCATCCATTGCCATTTTATAAGAAAACCACTCATTTATCCATGCCCCTTTTATTCATTGTTGGAAAATTGGTCCCATTATTTCCAGTTGGAGTCACCACACCAAACAGAAAAGGAGCTGCATTAAGGTTCAGACCGGGTGGTTTTCCCCGATGTTGTTGCAACGATTTTCAAGGCATCAACATTTTTGGCACTAGAAGGAGGGCATGAACTGAATGGAAAACAAACCAAAACCTATAGATGATTCTGAGAGTAAGTCTCCCTCCACCTCACCTCAAACCTCCTGTTTGCATTTTGGAACACCAGTATTCAAACGAGAAGAAGAGGAGTCTAATACCACTGCTCAATCTCATCATACTCCAGATCGATTAAGTCCTAAGTCTCCTGAAGTTTAGTCTCTCATCCAGAATCTTCAAGGATTTTCGATGTCACCACAAAAATCCAAAGTATCTTAAGGTAGTGAGACTTCACAATTCAATCTACCTCACCCTCTCACTAGACTTCAAAGCGAAAAGCTCGGTATTGAACCTACTTAGTTTCCTTTACTGAAAAGGAAAAAGGCTAAAAGGAATACTGAAGGATTGGATAGTGAGACCTTCTCATCATCATCCTCCATTTCATCTTCTACAGTGCGAAGTCAACCATCCACTCCTCCATTACACATTATTGTTTAGCAGCGATGACCAACTTCAACATTCTAAGCTATCCAGTCTTCAATACCAACTCCTACCAAAACACCTAGAATTTTATTGGCAATATCATTTGTTATTAGTTCTACGATGGCTCAGAGTCCTTGGAATAGTCCTGGTACGGTCACTATGTCTGCACCATTACATCCATTGCTAGATTCTCCTAAAAAATGGTTGCCGAAATTTAATCCAAATGCTAGAACACTAGCCGAAGAACATATTAACAATTTCATGTTATCAGTTAATTTAAAAGGAGTGACACAGGAAGATGTTGTCGTTAGGCTTTTCCCTTATACTTTACAATGATTAGCTGGGTCTTGGTATTTTTCCCTAGCCTCTGGATCCATTACCAGCTGGAACATTTTTCAAGAATAGTTTCTCACTAAATATGGCGATAATAGATCCTTAGCAACATTAATCAACGATCTTTCGAATCTTAGGATAGAATCTAGAGAACCAATCAAGGAATTCAACTCGCAATTCAATAAACTCTTGAATAAGATTCCAACTGACTCTAAACCAAGTGAGCAAATCAGAAGCGAATGGTATATAATAGCCCTAACTTCAAATATAGCCATTTTTGTAGATAGAGCTGCAAAACCAACTTTAGTTGAAAACATGAAAGAGGTACTTGCTGTAGAGAAAAGCATTATTGCTTTAGAAAAGAAATCTTCTCTTGAAGATAGAAAATCTAAAAAAGTTTCTTTTAAATATGATTCAAAGAAGAAAACCCCTAAAGATCCATATGATATGGAGGGTCTGCAAAAGGCCCTCAAGACTATGTCAAATGAAATGGTTGAAATCAAAAGACAAGTAGCTGAAACTTCAACAAAGAGGCCATTTAGAAATTCTAAGAAACGTGAGTCAAAACCACCAAATGCTATATCTAATGCAGACTCAGATCCTTAAGAGGAAGAAGAAGATGAAACAGTCTTGCCATCCGAGGAACCCGAAGAAGTGGAGATTATCAAATGCCATGGGATGTGGGACTTCATTTTACCTAACTCCGATACAGAAAATGAACAAGAAGCTTTCCCTATAATTACCAAGAGTAAAGGTACTCCTGACCCTGTTCAGTCAATTTCAAAGAAAAGGAATACAGGTACCACTACTATAAAAGAAAAGGTTCCCACAAAGGAATCTACGGCGTTAACATCCCAAAATCAACCATCATCCTCAAACATACCCTCCACATCTAAGATGTTGGTAGTATCAGATTCAGTGGATTACAATATTATTGATGATATGAAGAAGACAAAGGAAAAATTACTATGTTTGAACTTAGCAAACTCAAATTTCAGTAGAAATTACTTCTTAAGGAACTAAATGTAGTACCTTCTTCACCTCTTCCTAATGTTGTGTTCTCCAAAGCTACAAATGATTCAGGTCAACCACCTCGTGGTAGAATAGAAGCTACTGATGCAGTTTTAATCGGAGACAGATCAATAATATAAATCTACACAACTGTTTGATTGACTCAGGGGCATATTCTAACATAATGCCAGCTTCACTTTGTTCCAAACTGAACATTGAACCCCAAAATTCTGCCATTCATATTGTACAGTTAGATAGAACCAGGGTCCAGGTCTTAGGGGAAATCAACTTCGTAACTATCAGGTTATCAACTGATGGATTAGTTCTTCGGAGAATCAATATTTTAATTGCCGATATAACTGAATTTTATGGTTTATTTTTTAGTAGGGATTGGTCTGAGAAACTCCACGGTTATATTTCTACCGATTGGTCCCATATGTGGCTGCCCTATAAAGGAAAGCCAAATCAGATAAAAATCGATCAGGAGAAACATATGACCCATATTGTCACTGAATTTGAAGAGGAGAATCAACCAATAGCATTCAATAATAATATTTTGGGGAATTACTCACCAAATCATTCTTTGGCAATTTCACTACCCAACCATCTCCTTTCTCAGTAAATAATTTCACATCCCAAATTGAAAAATTTTCACAAATTGATAGATCAAGATGTGTCAATATTGCTGAGGAAACTTTAAATAAAATTGTTGATAATTCTTTATTTTGGTCACTATACTTTGATGGGTCTAAATCTAGTGAAGGTGCAGGAGCATGATGTATTTTAGTTAGCCCTAAAGGAGAAAAAACTATGTTATCATGTAGATTGGAATTCGAATGCACAAATAATATGGATGAATATGAGGCCTTAGTTCAAGGACTCTATAAAGCTATTGGTCTTAACATTCAATATTTGAAAGTGTTTGGTGATTCAGAAATTGTCATAAAACAAGTTAGAAATACAATTCACTGTCTTTCTAGTCATCTCAAACACTACCAGTCTTTGGTCCAGGAACTCATATCTCAATTTTTAGCATTCAATATTTCTCCTATCCCTAGATCCCAGAATGTAGCAATAGACTTGCTAGCTAGTGTTGCTTCTAAACTCCTACCTTCCGAAGATTACAACCCAGACAGATTTTCAGTAGAGTTAATTTTTAGACCATCGATTCCCGACAATGTCACCAATTAGCGGGTGTTCAATCATTACAAAGATATTTTAAATTTCATGACTTCCGACAATTCCTATGATGATCAGATCATTGATGAAAGTGATCATGACCTTCAAATGAATGAAAAGCAAGAAGAAAACTCAATACCAAAACCAGTGGTTAAGCTAGAAGATCTTTATGATATTAAAGACGGGTTTAAACAAGTTACCAATTTAAAGCTCGAGAGTTCTACTTTAAGATTTGAACTGATAAACCTAGGTATGGAGGAAAACCCTCAAAACATCAATTTGGGATTAGGATTTTCGTTGGAAGAAAGAACAACATTCATTAGGTTATTACGAAAAAATAAATATGTGTTCGCTTCGAAATATGATGATTTGAAAAAATATGATGCATCGATCATTTAGCATACTATTCCAATGCTTTCTTAACAAAAACCAATCCAACAGAAGTTAAGGAAAATTCATCCTAACCTAGAGAGTCAAATAAAAACCCAACTATACAAACTCTTGAAGGCTAAGATCATTTTTCCTATCAGACATTCAAACTGGGTGTCCAATATGGTGCCTGTTAGAAAGAAAAATGGCGACATCAAGATTTGCATAGATTTCAGAAATCTTAATAAAGCAAGCCAAAAGGATAAATTCCCTTTACCTACCATGGAGCAAGTACTCCATTCAGTAGTTGGTTCTGAGTTGATGTCCTTTTAGATGGTTTTTTAGGATATAACCAGATTTTGGTCCATCGTGATGACAGACTTAAAACTACCTTCAGAACTAAATGGGGAACTTATGATTACCAAAAAATGCCTTTTGGACTTATCAATGCAGGAGCTACATTCCAATGAGCAATGTATATAGCATTTAAAGGATTGATCAATAAAACAGTAGTTGTCTATTTAGATGATATTACTGTATTTTCCAAGAAAAGGTCTAATCATTTATGTGATTTAAAACAAATCTTTGAACACTACATAAGGTATGGTATCTCTCTCAATCCAAAAAAATCATTTTTTTGTTCTTAATTAAGGAAAGCTCTTAGGCTTCATTGTTTCAAAAGATGGTATTTATGTTGATCCAGATAGAATTAAAGAGATTTCTGATATTCCATTCCCTCATAATAAAAAATCCATGCAATCATTTTTGGGTCAAATTAACTTTGTTAAACGATTCGTTCTAGATTTTTCCCAGATTATTTTACCATTGCAAACAATGATTAAGAAAAATTCAGTGTTTAAATGGGGATCTATCCAAAGAAGAGGCATTTGATTCTATCAAACAATCAATAATTAACGCCCCTGCTTTAAGCACTCCCAATTTTTCAAGTTATTTCATACTGTATACTCTTGCATCCACCTCGTCTTATGCAGCAATTCTGACTCACATTAACGAACAAAACTTTGAGGCACCACTTTCATTTTACAGTTCAAATCTTCAAACGCTATAGACCCTTCCTCTTAAATATCACACAAAAGTTATAGTTCCTTTTTCAGTAGTAAGACAATTACTAATTCAAAGGGAATTAGGAGAAAAAAGGGCAAATTGGGTCACAACTTTACAAGAATATGACTTAGAAATCAAGCCAGCAAAGATTGTCAGAGGCCAAGGTTTTTGTAGGTTATTAGCAGGAGCATCCAATATTCAAGAATCAGAAGGTACAAAACATACTGAAGAAATAAATCAGATAAGTATCACAGATCCTGAATCACAATATGCATATCTGATTTTCTATTTAAAAAATGGATACACACCTTCTAATATTTTCTATGAAAACAAACGTGCCATGAGATTAAAAGAGAAAAACTTCGTAATTGTAGATGATGTACTTTTTAGGCGAAATTATGATTCACTTATATTAAGATGCCTAGAAAAACCTGAAGCGAAAAAATTTTTGCAGGAGGACATTTTGGAGCTGATACAATAGCCCACAAAATCATTCATGTTGGATATTATTGGCCCACCCTATTCAAAGACACTCATGAATACGTAAGGAAATGCCGAAGTTGTCAAATCTCCAGTGGAAGACAAAGAAAACCATCTTTCCCTTTGCAACCAGTCAACATTGAACATCCTTTCGAGCAATGGGGATTGGATATCATTGGGGAAATCACTCCACAGTCATCGAAACAACATAAGTATATCCTTACTACCACTGATTACTTTACTAAATGGGTTGAGGCAATTCCTCTGAAGACAACAAACTCTGAAGCAATTATAGAGTTCATAGATCAATTCATTATTACTAGGTTTGGTGTCCCAAATGCTCTTGTTTTTTTAATAATGCATCTTATTTCTCTGGAAATTCTATGTTTGAGTTCGCTATCAAAAGAGGATTTAAATTGAAATATTTTGTGAATTACTATCCCCAAGGAAATGGTTCAGCAGAATCCACCAATAAAAATCTTGTCAATATCATTAAGCGAACTATTGAGAAGAATCATAAAAATTGGCATAAATCTTTGATATTTGCACTATGGGCTGATAGAATAACATAGAAGGCTTCCATAGGTACTTCCCCATTTAATCTCATATATGGGAAGGAAGTTGTCATACCAACCAATTTAGTACTTCCATCTCTAGCTTTAGTGTAGTTTATTGAAGAAAGTCCCTCATCTTGTATTCAACTAAGACATGATCAAATTTTAAAATTAGAAGAAGAAAGGGAAAAAGCTAGAATTATACCTGCAAAACATCATCAAATTATCAAGTAATCTTTTGATTCAACTTCATCCAATTCAAAACAATTACAAGTTGGTGATATAGTTCTGAAATGGAACAAAGCCCATGAGGATAAAGGAAAACACACTAAATTCCAGAAAATGTGGCTCGGACCATTTCAAATCAATGAGAAGATAGGCCTTCTACTTTCATATTGCAAGATCTATTAGGTAAGAGAGATTATCTTCCTGTTAATGGCCTTATCTTGAAAAAATTCTTCAATTGAGGAGGTAACCCCTTCTCCCTTTGTAAATATTCTATTTTTAGCAAAATTTATGCTCATAGTTTTTAGGATTATTTGAAAATAAAGTTGCAAGATATATTCCATTGGCCTTTGCTATACTAAAAAAGTTTCTCAAAATAAATAGTTTTGATAATTACTTTCAAAAATGGAAACCTTGAACAAAAGGAAAATTTCTAGGAAATTAGGTATATTTAGATTCTGAAACCCCATTTTATTTTTTGTGAAATCCTCTAAAGATTTAGCAATATTGTAAATCATTTTAACGTTTTCAAAATGGCCAAAAAACGATTATCAATATAAAAACAAAAACTGATTCAATCTTAGCATCTTCAACTCTTACCCTGTCATCCATCCTCTCTTAAGGAGAAAATTGTTCATCCCATTCATCAAAGTTTATGATTACTCAGAGTGTAATTCTAAAATATATTTGATATAAAAGATAAGCGGTCTTATTACAAGCCTGCTTACCATGATCATTGGGGAATAGTTCAACTGACATTACCAATACTGCATACCAAAACAAGGTAATGACTTATAATTATAAGACAAGGGGTCTGATCACAAGCTAGCTTGTTCAGTTAAATTACAACTAGTGAATGGCATTGTCAAATAGCTGGCCACCAAACTAGGACAATGGCTTTTTATCTTGCAAAATAAGAAAAATAAAAGTGATACAAAATATGAAGGCATATTTTTGGATTCATTTTTTTAATTATACTCTGAAATGAATGGGATAATGGACGATTAAATGGTTAAAAGGTATCCATGTCGAGACTATAGATGTTTGCTGGCAGCAGAGGCTCTACCTATGACAAAGGAGTCACTACAAAGTTAAGTTGGGAAAGTTCTTTGTTTTATCATTATCAACCAATTAAGGCTAGTTTAAAACTTAGAATGTATTTTATTTTAACAAGAGAAGAAAATAGTAGAAATAGCTATTATTATATTCAGAATTTATATATACCTAGTTATATTAGAATTCTCCTCTTAGATAAATTTCTATATAAACAAAGTTTAAGTATTTAAACATTTTTGAGAGATAATTGTTTCTCCCGGTGAATCGCCAATTGTTGTGTTGTACAACAACCCCCCATTTCATAAATTTTTTCTTTCTAACTATAATATGAAATGGGTCCTTTTTAAACATAGATGTGTGAATAAATTGGTATCAACTCATCATTAGAAAATCCTTAATGAAAAGGTCCAAAGGAAATGTAATATTATAAATCTTTTGAACAATAATGAAATTGGTTTTATCAATAAATATAAAATTCTTTATTATTGCAATAAAGCAATTTCAAGATCGCAAATCGCAACAACAAGGAAAACATAATGCAAAGACCCATTGACATACCCCAATCTGAAAAGTGAATAACTATCGGTTATCGGGAAAGGCGAGAAGCAAATATAACATAAGGCCCTCCCCTATTTCTCCAATGTGATATCACTATCGTCAATCGGGGGATATAATGCAGTGCAAGTATAAGACACCTTTAAATCTTTCGATGCGATAAGGTGTATCGCTATCGGGGATCGGCGATTTTGCAATAACATAAGTATTACAACCCGAGCACATCTCCAATTGCGATCTAATAAATCAAGGCACGAGTTACAAAATAGATTTAAAAGGCTTTCATGCATTACTTTGGATTATTATTAAAAGCCTTCCCATTCCCGTTAGCAATTTACTTGTGATTATCCACCAAAAAACACAAGCCACGCTTGAATGAATTATTCAACATATAAATGATATGATGGGTATTTAAAATGATTGACAGGTTAAGCGGCCAATTAATGAAGAAGCTATGTTGATATCTTCCCTGAGATTTTATCTGCGGAAATATTATTTTAATCTTTCATTACTCGGTAACTGATATAATTTTTTCATATTGGCTCACACCACCTATTCTCTGTATCACGTTCATTTTATTCCTTGCACACAGCTCCATGAAACAACAAGTTCAAACCAAATGGGAATCTAAGAGATCCGCAGCAGCAGCGGCTCCTGCAGTAACAGTGCAATCCACCACCGATGCAGGACCAAGCAAAAAGGGATTGATTTCAGACACTACATGTCTAGGCCTTGGAAACATAAGTTGGCAAAGGATATATAATTTAATTGAAGCAGAGGAACCTGAGACAGTATCAGTACAAGCTGCCGTAGATTCAACTAGAAAATCAGAGGCTTCCTTGAAAGATTTAGCTGACTCATATCTACACCAAATAGCAGCTTGTGAAAAAATTCTTCCATACAATAATGTAGTGCGATGGGTACTAGAGGAGATCCCAGTTTTAAAAGGAACATTTTGCACAGTTGAGAGAAGGGTCTTTGGCTCATTTCAACTTGTTGACTTAAGGAAAATGTATCACTTGCCCGAACCTCAAAAGAAATACAATAAATCCTTTGTTGAGAAGTTTGCGAGTGAGAATGAGACTGAATCGGACCTAATTCAGGAGTGGAGATAGAACCCTGTAAGGCACAAACATGAATCTTCAGGTAAGTACTATGTAGATTCATTATGTTCTACTTCCTGTTATGGCAAGGCAATGATGTGTAGAATCTGGGGATTACATGATTCTACAAAATTCACTATTGAAATGGTTCCTTTAATGGAAGCGACAATTAACAGTGAAGTAATGGATTGGGGAAATATATTGTCAGATAAATTAGCCACTGTAATTCTTGAGTTTAGAGCAAAAACTCGTGTGACCGATATGTCTATTCCTCCATTTTATTTTAGTGCTTATATTTTAGATACTCTTTGTGTCAATTCTGAATTTCCTGTACTGGGATGGAGATGGACTTCACAAGACTCCATGCAAATTCACATTTATCACCAAAAGTTGTGGAGACGCACTATAAGGACCACTTGTACCAAATCTGTAATGGTTTTATGTTGCCTATTTACTATGCCATTTTTGATAAGCCTTCCCCAAAGATTTCTTTGGAAGTAGAGGTTGACCCAACCACTGTAGGAAATTGGTTTGGGGAAGATAAATTCACATACATAAGGGTTTTTGGTAGCCTTGCAAGACCTCATGTCCTTCCTCTGTATATACGTGACAAGTTGTTAGCCCGAGAATTGGCCTACCAAATTATAACTGCAAGAACATCCAAGACTCTTACGACTTCTAAGAAGCAGGCTTGGCCTACCTTTCCTTTGAGTGCGGTGTTTACACTTTGCACAACTATAAGCATGTGGAGAAGGAGGCAGAGAAAATAAATATGCTTAATCTTGCAACCATTCCTAATAGGCAATTCGATCCAAGGAAAGTTGCCTATACCATGCTTGAACAAGCCAAACTTACAAGGTTTGATCATGAGAGAGATGATTTTGATGACTTGTTTTCTTCGGCAGAGTCATTATTCCAGGTACAAATGCTGGCCAAAATGCGATATAATGATGAAATTCTAATAGAATTCAATAAGCTCAGAGAAAAGAGGTTGCAAACTCTACCTCTAGACTTATTAGCTACTACCCCAACAACACAATCAGCTGAGCCTGAACAACAAATAATTGTCAAACCCCTTGTTGTAGAAAAAATTCTCGAAAGAGGAAAAGAACAAGAACAGGAGAAAGAGTAGGAGAAAGAATATGAGAAAGAGCAGAAAAAAGAACATGATAAGGCAGTGAAAATATCAATGTGGATACTCAGATTGATCCTAAACTACTCCAAGAATGGCAACAATTTGAATCCATTATAAGCAATCTATAAGGTCCAAGAGGTGCCAATACACCCAAAGTAATAGATGGACAAGATACAGTGTCAACAATGGTTCCAAATGAAGGAACCATCGGCCTACGCCCTAGCACGGACTTAGAAATGATTCCAAAAGATCCGTCTGATCAAATTATTTTGCAGGTGGAGGACATACCTCCATTAGATGTCTTTTGCAGACCCAAACGTAGGGATATAGTGAAACGACAAAGGAGAAGGAGAAGACTTGATCAATCTTCCCTATTTCCAGCACAAACAGAGAAAACTAATGTAGTATGGAAAGAAGAGTTTAACCCTTCCGATGACCTAACAAAGCTTTCTTAGTATTCCGGAGCTTATTCAGCAGCCACTATGGAAAAGGCATCGGAAGTAAGTAATCTACTTAAAGAAAAGGACCAAGCGATTCTTTTGTTGCAATCACAAATGTCCGAAGCACAATAGAAAATTGAACAGTTCGAACAACAACTATCAATACAACAACAATTAAGCAATCAATTGAATAAGAAATTGCTTGAAGAGAAACAGAGAATAGACTCGAGCGCGATACAAAAGCAAAAAGAATTATCCAAAGCATTGGCTAGGTTAAAGACAATGAATGAACTAATGATGAAAACGAAAGATGAGAAAATTGCTCTGCTGCCACTTCAAGTAGAGAAGTTCAACAGTCTTCCGCAACCTACAGATTTCCAGTCCGAAGCACTACAGATTAATAAAGCATTGGTTACACAATTAAGACTATTATGTCATAACATTTCTCTGGTTGATCCCCTTTGTGATATAACGGCATCAATAGTTGAAAAATCGGTCGATGCTAGGCAGGATTTGGAACAGGCCGATGAGACTTTGACAAACTTTCTTGCTTGGCAAGACATCAACGAAGGGCAGGTAGCAAATCTACCCAAAATTCTAGAATCACACAAGGATATCCTTTTCTTAGAATGGCAGTCACAGCTCATGAAAGCAGAGAGAGAGGTTTCCAGATGTAGATTATCTACACGTAATTTAATTGAGATAATCAATAAAACTCTTTATTTTCCTAACATGATTTCACAATGCACCCCAGGTAAATTGCTGTCAGCCAAGACATTGGAGCAAGCATGCAATCAAGAGTTGGAGAAGAATGGAAGATTAATCGTCGGCATCCAAAGTTTAGGGATACCTATTGGTTTTTCTTAGTAAAACCATATAGTCGAAGGGCCACCCTCAAATGTTTAACCAATGGGATCGGTTGTATCATTCCCAAAATCCATGATGCCACATACTCAGCTCAACTCCATTCTCATCTCAGACGTCCTCTAGAATTGGAACCGATGCTTGCAATCTGCCAACTCAAATCAAAAGGAGAACAGCCGAAACAATGAATCATGTTGCTTATGACCAACAAACCTATTGTGGAGAAGATACTCAAGATTTAACTGTACCAATTAATAGCATTTTATTTTTGTAGTTAGTTAGTTTAATTAGTATTCATAAACCCTTTCATGCATTTAGAAAGGGTCTTCAGTTTTTCTATAAAACTAAAACTTGGAAGTTCCACTATTGTGCTTCTGGTATAATTTTTTTAAAGACTGGGCTAGTATTCCAAATTCTAATGAAGAAGGCTTTCATGGGATGTGGACTATTGCCTTGATGTGAAAGTATTTCTAAGTTGGAAAAAGGAATTTGAATGCGATTGATATCAGGAGTGATTAAAAGCACATATGGTACTATTATCTATGTTCTTGTTTCATTATTTCATGTGAATCGTCATTTGATTACTGTTGCTATCATTGGATATATGTATGTGTTTTCAACAACAATCCTTACATTTTTCACTATTGAATTTTTAAGAAATGTTATTCTTTTAGTCATATATATATCATTGATATACAAAGGATAAGTGTAATAATGTTTTAATGATTACTTTGTTCAACTACTTGAACAAATTAATTATCATATAAATGAATGTGTTTGTTTACCAATAGAGTCATCTATATGTCTGTTTGTGGATAACGATTATCAAACGTTACACTAAAAACATAAATTTCCTGGGATAAGATAGTTATTCATATTTTTACTTTTTAGATTAAATCATTCATCCATTACCATTTTATTAGAAAACCACTCATTTATCCATCCCCTTTTTATTCATTATTGGGAAACTAGTCCCATTATTTCCAGTTGGAGCCACCACACCAAACGGAAAAGGAGCTGCATTAAGGTCTGGACCGAGTGGTTTTTCCCGATGTTGTTGCAGATATTTTCGAGGCATCAACACATATGTAAATAGATCTTCACCAGACCACCTGCCTATTGGTATGAAATCAATTTCAGCCACTTCAGACAGCATTGGGGCTCTTTTATAAAAAACGACTTGGTGTATTGGCATCATGACTTCTTCGAAAATTTTATAAAAATGGGCATGGAAATTGGATTCCCACTTGATTTTATGACGTATATGGCTATGAGTCGGGTCTTCAATGGACCATTTCCATGCCATGGTTGGGAAATTTCAGGTGAAATATACTGCATTCATGATATATGTGCTCATAAAGAATGGTGGAACTACTCTCGTAGTAACATAACAATTTCGCCTAAATTCTTCGATTTTGGAGGCCATATTCTTTAAAAATATAGCACCCCAATCCATTATATAAGAATATACTACTACCTCAATAAGAGGAACCCATTCAAATGAGAATTTAGCTATATTAGGGTACCAAAATAGCCTACACATAAAAACTGTGATATAAGAATAGGGAGCGGCTAGAGAAGATATAGAGTACATATCCATGTTTTCATGTTTGTGTTTATTTCAGTAGGATCTCCATCATTTAATTGGATCAAATTCCACCTCATTTTCGCTTGCATAATCTTCGAGGAAATATTTGTCATACACCTTTTGTGGGTTGGGTATATGGTACATTTTCTTCAAATCTTGAGCTGTAAAATACCCGATGACTTTTTTTCTTGAAGTTAAGAATGTCTTATTGGTGATGTTGATGTTCTCAATTATCCATTTAAAGATATCAGTATAAGGAAGGATATTGGTTGAAGCATTGATCTTGTGAATAAAAGAGTTGGCAACTTCAGAATTGGAGGCTTCAAAAGATGAAAAACCATCCGTTGTCACCCCTCTGAATTACCTTCGGTCCTTCACTTTCAGTAAATTGATACATGGCTTCCCATGATGATGTTTCAATGTCTATCATGGATGTAGTGTTCGATAAAACCAAGGACATTTCTATTACATCAGTAGTAGAATGTGTGGGTTGCGCTCCCTGGATTTCTTTCCTATATTTTCTTTGGTCATCTTGTTACACTTTTGGCTCTCAAGTTTAACCTGCAATTGGAAACATAGAGGAATGAAGAACAACAAGTTTGAAACATGGGAGAATTTGAACATAAGGTTTGAAATGATGAATAATATAGTTTAAATGCGAAAAAAATAAAATCTCTATATAGAGGCCGTCAGATCACCTTGGCACTTTAAATCATAAATATTGTTATAAGTTCTTAACAACTGAAATCATGGCTTATTGTGATAATTTATTGTTCCATTAATAGATCGCATCACAAAAAGCTTTCTAACAAAAATTTAAAACTCTTTTCCATCATTTTTCCCAATATGTGATAGCGATACCATTATATCAGCAGTTTGGGTATTAGAAGTCTCTGATCTGATGATCGTAATATCAAAATCGAGGGTTTAGAGTGGAGGAAAATGGAAATGACCAAAGGAATTTTGTGAATATGAAATGAAGAGGATTGATGTGGTAGTGGAGCGGGCCTGACTGATGATTTTCTAAACGTGATTTTCCTTAATTTTATTAATTCTCATGATTTTATTGATGTCACAGATTTTAACAAAGAGCTTTATCACAATCGAAAGACTCGAAGTGAATGGAGTGGCATGTGTTATGCCAATTTGTGATTCATACAAACGTGATATATTTATAGGGTTGCGTTAATTGTTATATCGGGTCCGGATGGTTTATCACATATCGCAATTGGAGTGGTCCTCGAGACTTTTGTATATCTCACTTATTATAAGATTTGTGATGTGGGTAAGGTCTTATATAAAGTTCGAATGTTAACGATACTTAAGTTTTTTAAAGTTTAAATATGTATTTTATTCTTGGAGTTTACTTTATTGCATCACAAACCTCAAAGGGATAAAACGGGGAGTTTCTCATTAGGACTTGCAAAGTGCAATAATGTAGGTATTTCTTAAAGGCAGGCTCATTTGAGTTGTTTGGGCCAATGAAATTTGGATTTTTTATTCAAATAAGCTCAAATTTGTCCTTTTAAAACACTAAAATGTTTTTCGAATCTTTGATCGGAGAATCCACAGTAAGAGAATTTTTATACCAACGTTTCGAATCCCAAATGGGATCCATCATCAGGGTTAAAACACTAAAATGTTTTATTTTTCTATGTTTTAAAAAATTAAAGGGTCCCCATTATTTATATAATAATTTCCTATGACATTTATATATAAATAAATGGGGGGTTGTTGAATAAAACGACAATTGGTGATTCACTTGAAGAACGAGTTAACTCTGATTTATAATAATGAAATTTCTAAGAGTTTAATAAGTAAAAATAATTCAAGGAAGGAAAACTATTTTCGAAATATTTTAAATAAGTAAAATTACTCTGAATATAAAAAAAGCTCACTTAATCATAATTCCTTTTAAATCCTCTTATAGATGAAAATACTTCTTATCTATTTTTGTCCTTAATTGGTTGTAAATATAAAGTATGGGGCTTGTACAACTTAGCCTTTTAATATAATAATTTTTCATAGGTCGATCCACTGCGAGCAAGTGTTCATAGCCTCGACACATTTATTGTTTAGAAATCAATGATTGATAATCCCATCCATTTAAGAGTTCAGTATTTAGAGGTAATTTCAAAAGTATATGTATATTTCATTTTTTATTTGTTTAATTTTCTTTTCATAATTTTGTAGCAATACCTAAAATCCATTGTCCTCGTTTAGTGACCAAATAATGAAAATGCCATTCACTGGTTGTAATTGAACTGAAAAATATTGCTCGTGATGAGACACCTTGTCTTATAATTGAAATAATGATAAGCCATTACCCTATTTTGATATTTAGTATTGGTAACGTCAATCTATTATTTCCCTATAATCATGGCAAGCAGGCTTGTGATAAGACCCCTTATATTTAAAATTTAATATATTTTTAATTACACTCTAGAAAAGTAAAGTTAATGGATGGGGAGAATCATTGACTTCTTAAGAATTTTGGATGACAATTTTAGAGTTATATATTCTTAGCTATAAATAGTGTTTACTTTTTTAAAGATAACCTATACAATAAAAGGATTTTATAAAGTTTGAGGCTTCAAATAATTTACAACTTCAATGGAAAAATAAAATTTTAGAGTTTTATGACACTTATCTAATTTTCAAAGTTGTAATCACTTCCTTAAGAATTCGTAACTTGGAAGTGAAAGAGAATAAAATCTTTTTTAAGAGATTCTAATGTAAAGCCAAAAGTATGATTCTACCATTATTTCTAACATAAGTATAAATGTAAATGTGATAATGCTACATTATAATATATTATCTTCTAAGAAAATAATGTTTTCAAAATAAGCCCACTGATATGAAGGTAATCTCTCTTTCCTGATAAATCTTGAAATATGAGTGTTGATGGGCCTATTTATTCAACAATTTGAAATGGTCCAAGCCACATTTTCTAGAATTTAGTATGCTTTCCTTTATCCTCATGTACATGTCGCATTTAAGGATGAGATTTCCTATTTGAAAATATTTTGGGGTGATCGAACTTGCATCAAATGGATATTTGAATATTTGTTGATGGCGAGCATGTTTAAGCTTGGATTTTTCTCTTTCTTCTTCTGATTTAAGTATTTCAAACTATCTTAGCTGTAGTGAAGAAGAATGTGTTTCTTTGATAAATTGAACTAGCGCTAAAGATGGAAGAGATAAGCTTGAAGGAATGATAACCTCTTTCCGACATACTAGATTAAAGGGAGAAGTGCCTATTTAGGACTGTTGGGTTATTCGATTTGCCCATAGTGAAAATGTCAAAGATTTGTGCCAATTATTTTGGCTCTGATCAAAAATTCTTTTAATAATTATTATGAGGTTATTATTAGTTGATTATGCTAGACCATTTCCCTAGGGATAGTAGTTAGCGGAGTATTTAAGTTTGAAACCTCTCTTAAGAGAAAATTGAGTCATATTATTTCCTGAAAAATAAGATGCATTACCATACATAAGTGCAGTTGATAACTGAAACAGAGTAATAATGAAATGATTAATGAATTCAATGATGGAATCAAAGTTTGTTACCTTTAGTGGAATTTCTTCAACCCACTTAGTAAACTAGTTTGTAGTGGTAATGACATACTTATGCTGCTTTGAAGAATGAGGAACAATCTCACCTATGACGTCCAACCCCAATTGTTCAAAAGGTTTTACAATGTTGACTAGTTGTAGAGGTAAGGTTGGTTTTCATTGTTTTCCAATAACAGTCTAGCATATTTTTCATTTACTTACATATTCACGGGTATCCTTGAACATAGTTGGCCAATAGTACTCAACCTGCATGATTTTATGTGTTTTAGTATCTCCTCCAAAATATTGACCAGTTGGTCCATCATGGAGCTCTTGCAAAACATTTTGTGCCTTAGACTTTTCTAGGAATCTTAAAAATATAGAATCATAATTTCTTTTGAATAACACATCATGAATGATCTCATATTCATTGGCTTTTAACCTTAAATTCCTTTTCCTTTTCTGATTGAGTTCAGGGGGAGAATATTCATTTTTTAAATAGAAGATGAGATCAACATATTGATACTTAGAGTCATTTAGGCTTACCTCAAATATGTGTATAGTATTATGTGAGTCCTCATCAGCTGGTGGATTGGAAGTTCCTATAAGAAATCTGCAAAAACCTTTCGCTTTGAAAATTTTAGCTAGCTTAATGTCAATATCATATTCTTACAGAGTTGTTACCCAATTTTTTCTCTTCTCCACTAATTCCCTTTGTGTAAGCAATTGTCTCACTGCTGAGAATGAGACTACTACTTTTAGTGTGTGTTTTTAGGAGAAAAGTCTTAAAGTTTTTTGTGTATTTAAAAAAAAGAAAAGATTACTTTTCCACCTCTGAATAATTTAGTTCAACACCTTGAAAATTAGAACTAAAGAAAGAGATAGGTGATTCAATTTATTAGTCAATAAGTTGTGTTAGAACAACAACATAAGATGTTTAAGAAGAGAAAGTGTACACAATTAAATGATTAGAAAAAATTGTAGTTAAAGAGGGACCATTCATAATGGGTAGTTTGATTAAATCAAAAGCTTCCTTTTTGTTATGTCCTCACTTAAAGAACAAATTTTTATTAATCATGGTTTGTAGTGGTAAAACAATTTGGTAAAATTCATGGAAAAATCTCTTAATAAAATTTATCTGACCTAGAAAGGACTTCATAGATTTTTTTTTTGGGGAAACGAAATTTCTGAAATTTATTTTATTCTATGAGGATCAATAGATATGCCATTTTTGGATACAATATATTTCCTTTATTTAGAGTGAAATAAGATTTATTTGGATTTAGTCGACTTCCATACTTGTTGCAATGTTCAAAGATCTATTTCAAGTCATGCAAATGGTTGCTTCTTTTCTTGGAGTAAATAATTATGTCATCCAGGTAAACAACAAAATTCTTATTTATCAGACCCTGGGAGGCTATGCCCATGGCTGGTTGGAAGGTTGCCCCAATGTTTATTAAACCAAAAGGCATTTTTAGATAGGCATAGGATCCCCATTTAGTCCTGAATGTAGTCTTTAACCTATCATCTGAGTGGACCATGATCTAGTTATACACTAAAAACCATCAAGAAAACACATTAGTTGAGAACCAGCTACTAATTGTAGTATTTGTTCTATGGTCGGTAATGGGAAATTGTCCTTCTGACAACCTCTATTGAGATTTCTAAAATCTATGCAAATACAAATATCACCATTTTTCTTCCTATCAGGTACTAAGTATGAAACCCATTTTTAATTCCTAACAGGAAAGATAATCTTGGTTTTAAGGAGTTTATTCAGCTCATACTTGATTTGGCTTTCTAGATTGGGGTGATTCTTCCTTAATTTTTGTTATACTGGTTTGTCATTAGACATCATTAATATGGTGTGTTGTATGATGGAGCTATCATATGTTTTAAGATCATCGTAGATCCAACAAAATATACCTTTATACTTTTTTAATAAATGACTAAAGGATAATCTCTCATGAGGTGAGAGACCAGGTCCTAAATTGATGTTTTCAGGTTTGAGATCAGTTCCAAGGTTTACTGGTTCAAACCTTAATGTTGAAATTTGGAGTTTAGAATTAGCAACCTTCTTAAATCTATATTTTAGATAATAAAGATCTTCAAGATCCACTAGAGATTTAGGTATGAGATTTTCATTGGATTTTTGTTTGAAATGATTGTCATGTTTGGTTTCATCAATTATATGATCATCATATGATCCTTCAGATGTTAAAAATATTACGATATATTCATCATCACTAAACACCTGACAATTGGTGATATTATCAAGAATTGATGGTTGAAAAATTAATTTTATAGAAATCGTATCTAGATTGTAGTCTTCTGATGTTATAAGCTTGGATGCTATACTAGCCAAAATGTTAGCACTTGCATTTTGAAGTCTAGGAATAAGAGAAATGTTAAATGCTAAAAAATGTGAGTTAAGGTCCTGAACCAATGATTGGTAATGTTTTAAATGTCTAGAGAGATAAAAATGGTGTTTCTTACCTATTTGATAACAATTTCATAATCTCCAAATACTTAAATATATTTGATATCAAGACCTATTTATTTATACGAACCTTCGATCAATGACTTATATTTAGCAGTATTGTTAGTGCATTCAAATTCCAACCTACATGCTAGCATTGTTTTTTCTCCTTCTGGACTAATTAATCTACAACTGCCTCCCACACAATCATTCGACTTAGATCCATCAAAATCTAATGTCCAAAATAAATATGTAACTAATGGTTTATCTACAAGATTTACACAGTTGGAATAATATGTTTGTGAACAATTATCAATCAGAAAAGTCATAGAGTTATCCAAAAAAGTGACTTTTTTGCATTGAAATTTCCTAAAAAATGACTCAACAGAGTAATTTCCAATGGCGTATTGTTAAAGTCTATTGGTTCATTTTCATCGTCAAAATTAGTTACTATATACTTCAAATGTTTTTCTCAGTCAATTCTGATTTTATTTAGCTTTCCATTGTGAGGGAGCCACCTATGGGAATAGTCTGTTGCAAAATAACCATGAAGTTTCTTGGACCAATCCCTGATAAGAATCAAACCATAAAATTTGGGAATATCAACAACAACTATGTCAATTACTTAACAAACTTTTGGATTATAAGAGAGTATAATGTTGACTGAATTCATTTCCCCTAAAACCTCAATTTGTTTTCTATCAAGTTGGATAATGTGAACAATAGAATTTTGGATTGAGACATTTATTTTAGTATAGACTGATCTTTGCATTACATTTGAAGAATCCCGTGAGTCTATTAAGAAGTTGTTCATAATTTTATTAATGATTTCATAAGTCAAGAGGAAAGGGGGAGTGTGTGAGTTATATCTATCACAAATTAAGATAACATCAATGGAATCAACGTTGTTTGATGAATCATTAGGAGGCTGACCCATTCCACTATAATATTTGGATATAATAGCAGGAGGAAGAGGAGAAGCAGGAACTACATTCAATTATTTGAATAAAATATTTTGCTAATGTTTAAGCTTACTGAGCTAACCAAGAGAAATATTTTCTCTAGATTTCTTCATGTCCTCCACTATGTTATATTCCATAGTATATGCAACAACCAACGTTTCAGATGAGGATGGAGGATTAGATGATGATGGGGTTGGTTGAGGACATATAGAAGAAGAGTTTTTATCGACGACTTTATCCTTGGTAATAGAGGTTGAACGCTTTTTATTTTGGGTTGATTGTACATAATTAGTAGGGCCTTTACTCATAGTGCTAATGGGTAAATCTTGTTTATGATCTTCATTATAAGAAGAAGGTAGGATAAAATTCCACATGCAATGTACTTCAACCAATTATTCATCTTCAGATTCATTAGTAGATAATGTTGTTTCTTCATCATATTCATCCAAATTAGAATCATCGTTAGCTATCGTATTTGGAGGTTAAGGATTAGATATCTAATTTCCCTTGAAAGATCTAGAAGGTTTTTTAGAAGAGGACTCAACTACCTGTTTCTTCATTTCTACCATCTCATTAGACATGGTTTCAAGGACATTTTTTAATCCTTCAAGATTGACGGGATCCATAGGGGATTTCTTCTTTTCTTCATCCTTAAATATACCCTTATCTGTTTTTACTTCTTCTTGGGCAATGTTCTTTTCTAATGAAATTATTATCTTTTCTATAGACATGGCTTCGTTCATGTTTTCTACTAAAGTAGCCTTATTGGCTCTATCCACAAAAATCACTATATTGGAAGTTAGAGAGGAAATGTACCATTTAATTTTTACATCAACACTAGGGCTTGATGTAGCAAGGATTTTGTTTAACAATTTATTAAATCTGGAATTAAAATCTTTGATATTTTCACTTAATTTTACTTTCAAATTAGAAATATCATTAATAAGGGATGTAGTTGTGTGATAATCACCAAATTTAGCTAAAAATTATTCCTTGAACGTGTCCCAATTAGTAATAGATCGTGATGGTAATGAAAAATACCATGAACCTGTCGGTCCTTGAAGAGTGTAGGGAAAACATCTTATGACATAATATTCTTCAACTACTCCATTAAGATTAATGGCTAACATATAATTGTGGAGATTCTCTTCAGCATGTAATCCATCATCAGAATTAAATATTGGTAGCCACCTTTTAGGATTTTTAGGTAAAACATGGAGAGGTGCTTGTATTTGGAGAGCTCCTGGATTGGCCCATGGTATGACTAGTGATGGGGGTTGTTGTTGTTGTCTTCGTGCCATTATTGAGGTTTGGGAAGAGGTGGATGTTGAGGGTGATTTTGTGGAAGAAGAGGAAGGTTGTTTATTAGTGTTGGATGAACTGGCAGAAGTACTTTGAGAAGAAGGCATATTAATAGGAGTGAACGGAGGGAAATAAGGAGTTTTTGGTTGTGAATTTGAATAAATTTCACTGGTGGATGTTTCTGACTCAAATATCTTAGTCTTTTTCGAAGAAAAAAGGAAGAGAAAACTCAAATGGAGGAATCCAAATATTCTCACTTTGAGAATGAGTTAAAATACGAGTAGGTTGTAAAATTGAAGTTACAATTCCTTCAGAAGCTTGATATGACACAGGCTTTTTTGCTGAAATAGAAATTTCCCATAATTTCTTTATTAAAGTCATGACTTCAGGTGATTCTGGCTTATATTCTAAAGAGAGTACTTCTGGAAATGTGCTAGGATATATAGGAGGTAATTTCCTAACTTCTTATCTAGAAATAGGAGTTTTAGATGAAGATCTAGAATTTGGGGGTGGCCTTGAGGGGCAGTGACCCTTAGAACGGATTTTTAATTTAGATTGAGTTTTTTTTCCATTCATAGTCAAAGGCCCTACTTCTAGTGACAAAATGTTGAGGCCTCAAAATTCACTGCAACAACATGGGGGATAACCACGTGTTCGGGGACTTGAATACCATCCTTTTTACATTCGGAATTGTGGCTCGCACTAGATATAATGGGACCAGATTTCCAAGAAACATGTCATAGAATGTATAGAGTGTTCTTAACCAAAAATAAGTAATATATGGGGGTGATTTATAAACAGAAATACATGTATATTAATATATTTATTGTTGGGGTTACTTATGTTTATGCAATTTAAAATGATTGCCCTTACTACATCGATAATAAAGATTAATCAAACACTTACAAAAAAGAAAATGATTTAAGATAATTATTTTCATTAGATATTTAATCAAAGTAATTGATGAAACTTGTACCGCAATAAAATAATGTTAACAAATTGCTTTTAAAGATCACAATTATAACATGTTTATAAGTGAGTTAATGTAGAATTGCCTTAGAAAAGATACATATAATAAATGATATAAAGAGAAATGAATATCAATTCATAAACAAAACATAAACACAATGATAAAAGTACATGATGCATGTTACTATGCTCATCAAAGAAATATTTTTGGTTTAGTATTTCTCATTAGGACTATTTCAAAAGTACAAAAGTTCAATCTTCCAAAGCCTTCTCTACAAAATTTCAAGACCCTGATCTAGTCATTATACTAAGATAAACTTGAAAGTATAGAAGTGTAAGCTTCCAAAGCATTTCCTTATAAAATTTGGAGACCCGTTCTTTGTCAACATGAAAGGGTTTATATAAAAAATAAAGTATAAAAATAGACAATACATAAAAAGTGATGAGGAATTTGAAACAACTCTCCTTAAAATATGAAGCAATAGGACATAAATAGAAGTTGTTGAAATGATGAGCCCATGAATGCAATTGTGTCTATTCTTTCATTTGTTTCTTGAGCTCATAAATATCCATCATTGGTTTAAATTCAAGTGGCTGACATATCCTCATACATAGTTGTCCAGTGTACAATGCATCTAAAATTGTAAGAAGCATATAAGTGGATGAGTCATCAAGGAAGTGGAGCATTAGCCATTGATTGTGTGTTTCCACTAGATATTTCCATTACATCTCCCAGTCAAGTTTTGTTAACTTTTTAATTGCTTCTTCCTTTGCTTTTGAAATTTCCTGCCATTTCCTTTCCACAACTTTGATATCAGGAAGACTACAAGGTAGGAATTCTTGAACCGATTTTGAATTATGTAGGTTATCATTGATGGTTTCAATGATGTTATTATCATCATTGTTTTCCCTCGAGACTGCTCTTTCTACATTTTTCAACTGAATGTCCCAATCTGTAAAGAGGATTTCCTGGTGAAATTCATCTATTTTGGGAACGTAAATTACTATGCCTTCTGGTGTATCCTTGCGTGTTATAAATCCTAAGATTTTGTAATCAATGTCATTGAAAGTCGTCATCAAATCGGATGATTGGTTCATCAATGAATCACTTTTAACAAATAGTGGATTGATGATTGATAACTTCTGACAAAAAATCGCTTGTTTCTTTGATAACAGAGTGTTTAATTCTAATGCTTCCTTTACAAAGTATTCCACTTTAGGACAGTCCTTCAGCTGATCAAGTGAAAATTGGAGCTGTGGAAT